>APFE031428382.1:0-82500 GCA_000404065.3 Pinus taeda
TCTTCATAACAATGCATTCCAGCACCAAGGAGAAAGTATAACATCTCATCAAACGCAACATGAAGATCAGCAGGGGTTTACTTATGAAAACCATGTTCAATCCTCTGATATTGATGTAGAGATGCAGCAGACTTGTCAGTCTTCGGATCATTATCAAGATGAAAATGATTACACACAACAAGAAGAAGTACTGGAGGATAGCTGTTATAACCCTCAGGCAGAGGAAAAGATGGTTCCTGTTTGTAATTCCTTGCAGCAGCTTGCATCAAAGAATGATCTTTATAATGAAGAAAATTACAATATTTGTGGGCATCATGTAGAAAGGCAGTTGGACATCACATCAAAGGAATTTTGTGTGGTTGAGAATCAGTTGTCTGAAAATGAAAAGTGTTATGATGATCATTCTTTTCAAAAGGTTTCTATGACAGAACACAAGGAGAGAGTGTTGCTTCCTTTCTCTTTCACGATTGAGGAAGATGACACTGTTATTGAAGATCAGTTTGCACAGCCAGAAAATTACAAGAATCATCAAGCTGATCATGCATTCTGGGATCCTATAGCTAAATACATGGAAGAGTTTTACTCTCCTGTGTTTCAGTTTTTCTATGAAGATCAGAGGCAATTTCAGTGGCAGCGGTCATCACAATATCATGTTGGCTCTGAACTTCGATGCAGTCAAAGAAATCCAATATCAGATAAGACAAATGATTGGCTACATTGGAAATTTCACATTGATTGAGCCGAAAGAAATTTGAATTGCTAGGGTAGGTAGGTAGGAAAATGCAAATAAGCTCAAGGTTGACTGAGCATTTTTCAGTAGATGTAAATTTCTTTTTCCTAAAGTCTTTATCAAGCTTAAGCCCGAGGTGAAGGCCCAAGAAGCTTGAAGGGGATGTTCGTCAAGCAAATCTATGTTTATCATAAAATGGATAAAGCATTGGACCTACGAGTTCTTAGTGTACTACAGGAGCACACTATCCCAAGTGGAGCCACTGTTATCACTTAAGAATTCTAATACTAAAATGTCTCACATTAGTTTATGGTAAAAGTCAGTGCTAGTCTAAGTTTGATGTTTGTTTGCCTTAGATTTTGAGTCTTAAGAGTCTTGAGTCAAATATGCATTATCATTCATCACCGGTCTCATAGCCATGTGTCCACATGAGCAGTTATTTATGCTGCCTTTACTTAAACAAGTGCCAATCTCAGAAACATCTTATCAGGTTGCAAGTTTCGAAAGGGAAAGGTCAGGTCAAAGAAGGTAGAAGTGAATCATCTACAAGAGAAGCAGTCCAAAGAAGAATAACCAAGTCATCATGAAGAACATCTGTAGTTAAAAGATATCACATAAGCAAGTAAGGCTGAGTCCAAAGTTTTGATGAATTACCTCTTGAAGTATACTTTGAAGAATGGTGTTTATTGTATTCAGTTTTGAACAAGCTTCATGACATGTGGAGAAACTCATTTCAAGAAAAATAAAGGCTCAAGACAGTCAAAGTTTGGTATTGAAACTGTTATTTTCGGAACAACTCAGCGTTTTCGCAGCGCGCTACGAAACCCCTGTAGCAGCCTGTTTTATCAGAGAAAAACTGTCTTTACTAGTCAACTTACAGAAGCTTTCCTGAGCAGCTGAGAACTCCAGTTTGCAAACTGAAAGAGGGTTTTCTTCCTAACATGCTACACTACAAAAACCTCTTTCAGTTTCTTCAAATTAATTCTGAGGTGGGAGGAATTTATGGTTGAACGTGCGCTACAAAACTGCTGTAGGTGCAATTTTTCACAAACAGACTTTCCTGTTTAAAACTTGTTTTTCAAAGACATATTGTGAGCGGTAGGAAAGTTGTTTCACAAAACCAAGAGAGGTTTTTATTCAGCACGGATTGTTTCACAGAAACCTCCTTCAGTTTGTCCAAATACATTTTTTATCAGAAGTTATGAGCTCTGTCCCAAGACCTAATTTTCAGCCAGAACAGAGCAAGGGACATTTTCCTAGTTTCTAGGAACAACAAATGGATGAGTCATCAAGGGACAGGTGGAAGGTTATGGGCTTCATCAAGTTCGACATCATGGAGTTTTAGGTGTCAAATAATGTCTTAAATGTTTAGATAAGGTTGTTTTGATCATAATGAGGAGTTACACTCCTAATTGTTTTAGGTCTCTAGGACTCCTAGTTAGCTGTCTTTTGTATTAAATAGTTAGTTTAAGTGTCAATAGGTGGAAAATAAGGAGGAATTCGAATTCCCCTCATGCTGGAGGAGGAATCTCATTAGTTAGAAGAAGAAATCTATATATAGCTGGAACAGCAATGTAAAAAGGGTTGGATATTTTGAGAAAGAGAGTATTGCTTTGGCTTATGTAAAAAACTCAGTTTGGTAATATAATTTGCTGCTTATCTTCTCAGGATTCTTTTAGTGTTTCAAATGATCAAGATATGTGGTTTTGTTTTATGTTCTATGTTTTTACATTTGTATGAATACACAATCACTCAGAATTCACTTATGCTGCTCTGACTTCCTGTGTGTATTTGTAAGCTGAGGTTCATATGAGATGATGTTTTGAGTATTTAAACATTACATGCCCTGACTTCTATGCATGAGCAGTGTTATATCTTATTGAATATGGTCAAATCCATAAGCCCAATGGAATTCTTTTTAATGTCTATCCAGCCAACATGTTTATTAAATTTACTTTACTAGAGTTAGCCCTCTTATCAACAGTCAAAATCAATAACTTTCTTGAGAGAGCCCTCTCAGGCTAGGGAGGCTAATCCTTAGCCAAAAGATTGGTCTGAAACAGTTACACAGAGTCTACCTGATCAGCAACCCTTCAGTGCTGGATTTTGTGATAACATTTTGGTGCGTCTGCCGGGAGCCTGAAGATTATTCTTTCCCGAAATCAAGAGGCTGAACTTCTGAAGGTAGCAGGAGCTCAGACATCATTTTGAGGCTGCAAAACTACCTTGGCGACTCCACACATCGAATAAAAAATTGGAAGGTGACTCCACTGCTAGAAGATCAGTAGCTTGATGAAGCTTCAAGATGAGTTCCACTGCAAGAATGAATGCCAGGTATGCTCCTATGAATCGGTCTCATATCCCTGGTTTTCCAAATCCTATGCCAAAGGTTGATTGGTTAGAGGATCTTCCAATATTCAAAGATGAAAAGAAAGACAATGCTGCTCTTCATTTGGTTAGGCTTCATATGAATGTACGCAGTCTTAACGTTCACTTTCCTGAGGATTGTCTCATGAGGATGTTTATGGCCACTTTAGAAGGAAAAGCATGGTCTTGGTATAAAAGTTTGGAAAATGGTTCATTATCTTCTCTTGCTGATTTCCATGATGTGTTCTATGACACGTATAGAGAATGTCATCCTTCATTATTGTTACTCAAAGATTGCTGTAGACATTCTTTAAGTCTTATTCAGTACTTGGAGGATTGTTATGATGATGATGAATTTATGGGTGAAGAAATTTTAGAGGCTCTTCATAACAATGCATTCCAGCACCAAGGAGAAAGTATAACATCTCATGAAATGCAGCATGAAGATCAGCAGGGGTTTACTTATGAAAACCATGTTCAATCCTCTGATATTGATGTAGAGATGTAGCAGACTTGTTAGTCTTCGGATCATTATCAAGATGAAAATGATTACACACAACAAGAAGAAGTACTGGAGGATAGCTGTTATAACCCTCAGGCAGAGGAAAAGATGGTTCGTGTTTGTAATTCCTTGCAACAGCTTGCATCAAAGAATGATCTTTATAATGAAGAAAATTACATTGTTTGTGGGCATCATGTAGAAAGGCAGTTGGACATCACATCAAAGGAATTTTGTGTCGTTGAGAATCAGTTGTCTGAAAATGAAAAGTGTTATGATGATCATTCTTTTCAAAAGGTTTCTATGACAGAACACAAGGAGAGAGTGTTGCTTCCTTTCTCTTTCACGATTGAGGAAGATGACACTGTTATTGCAGATCAGTTTGCACAGCCAGAAAATTACAAGAATCATCAAGCTGATCATGCATTCTGGGATCCTATAGCTAAATACATGGAAGAGTTTTACTCTCCTGTGTTTCAGTTTTTCTATGAAGATCAGAGGCAATTTCAGTGGCAGCGGTCATCACAATATCATGTTGGCTCTGAACTCCGATGCAGTCAAAGAAATCCAATATCAGATAAGACAAATGATTGGCTACATTGGAAATTTCACATTGATTGAGCCGAAAGAAATTTGAATTGCTAGGGTAGGTAGGTAGGAAAATGCAAATAAGCTCAAGGTTGACTGAGCATTTTTCAGTAGATGTAAATTTCTTTTTCCTAAAGTCTTTATCAAGCTTAAGCCCGAGGTGAAGGCCCAAGAAGATTGAAGGGGATGTTCGTCAAGCAAATCTATGTTTATCATAAAATGGATAAAGCATTGGACCTACGAGTTCTTAGTGTACTACAGGTGCACACTATCCCAAGTGGAGCCACTGTTATCACTTAAGAATTCTAATACTAAAATGTCTCACATTAGTTTATGGTAAAAGTCAGTGCTAGTCTAAGTTTGATGTTTGTTTGCCTTAGAGTTTGAGTCTTAAGAGTCTTGAGTCAAATATGCATTATCATTCATCACCGGTCTCATAGCCGTGTGTCCACATGAGCCGTTATTTATGCTGCCTTTACTTAAACAAGTGCCAATCTCAGAAACATCTTATCAGGTTGCAAGTTTCGAAAGGGAAAGGTCAGGTCAAAGAAGGTAGAAGTGAATCATCTACAGGAGAAGCAGTCCAAAGAAGAATAACCAAGTCATCATGAAGAACATCTGTAGTTAAAAGATATCACATAAGCAAGTAAGGCTGAGTCCAAAGTTTTGATGAATTACCTCTTGAAGTATACTTTGAAGAATGGTGTTTATTGTATTCAGTTTTGAACAAGCTTCATGACATGTGGAGAAACTCATTTCAAGAAAAATAAAGGCTCAAGACAGTCAAAGTTTGGTATTGAAACTTTTATTTTCGGAACAACTCAGCGTTTTCGCAGTGCGCTACGAAACCCCTGTAGCAGCCTGTTTTATCAGAGAAAAACTGTCTTTACTAGTCAACTTACAGAAGCTTTCCTGAGCAGCTGAGAACTCCAGTTTGCAAACTGAAAGAGGGTTTTCTTCCTAACATGCTACACTACAAAAACCTCTTTCAGTTTCTTCAAATTAATTCTGAGGTGGAAGGAATTTATGGTTGAACGTGCGCTACAAAACTGCTGTAGGTGCAATTTTTCACAAACAGACTTTCCTGTTTAAAACTTGTTTTTCAAAGACATATTGTGAGCGGTAGGAAAGTTGTTTCACAAAACCAAGAGAGGTTTTTATTCAGCACGGATTTTTTCACAGAAACCTCCTTCAGTTTGTCCAAATACATTTTTTATCAGAAGTTATGAGCTCTGTCCCAAGACCTAATTTTCAGCCAGAACAGAGCAAGGGACATTTTCCTAGTTTCTAGGAACAACAAATGGATGAGTCATCAAGGGACAGGTGGAAGGTTATGGGCTTCATCAAGTTCGACATCATGGAGTTTTAGGTGTCAAATAATGTCTTAAATGTTTAGATAAGGTTGTTTTGATCATAATGAGGAGTTACACTCCTAATTGTTTTAGGTCTCTAGGACTCCTAGTTAGCTGTCTTTTGTATTAAATAGTTAGTTTAAGTGTCAATAGGTGGAAAATAAGGAGGAATTCGAATTCCCCTCATGCTGGAGGAGGAATCTCATTAGTTAGAAGAAGAAATCTATATATAGCTGGAACAGCAATGTAAAAAGGGTTGGATATTTTGAGAAAGAGAGTATTGCTTTGGCTTATGTAAAAAACTCAGTTTGGTAATATAATTTGCTGCTTATCTTCTCAGGATTCTTTTAGTGTTTCAAATGATCAAGATATGTGGTTTTGTTTTATGTTCTATGTTTTTACATTTGTATGAATACACAATCACTCAGAATTCACTTATGCTGCTCTGACTTCCTGTGTGTATTTGTAAGCTGAGGTTCATATGAGATGATGTTTTGAGTATTTAAACATTACATGCCCTGACTTCTATGCATGAGCAGTGTTATATCTTATTGAATATGATCAACTCCATAAGCCCAATGGAAGTCTTTTTAATGTCTATCCAGCCAACGTTTTTATTAAATTTACTTTACTAGAGTTAGCCCTCTTATCAACAGTCAAAATCAATAACTTTCTTGAGAGAGCCCTCTCAGGCTAGGGAGGCTAATCCTTAGCCAAAAGATTGGTCTGAAACAGTTACACAGAGTCTACCTGATCAGCAGCCCTTCAGTGCTGGATTTTGTGATAACAGAAGCTATCCCACAAAAGGTAGCCAATACAGAAGTTATTATAGACTTTATTGATTAGTACACAATCACCAGGTTTGGATTACCCGCAACTTTAATGTTTGATAATGCATCTTATTTTTCTAGAAATATTATGGTATAATTTTCCGTAAAAAGAGGTTTCAAATTGAAGTATTCAACCCACTACTATCCACAAGGTAATGGATTAGCTGAATCAACAAACAAAAACCTTATCAGAATCGTCAAGCAGACTATACACCAAAATCATAGGAATCGACACAAAGCATTGAAGTTTTCTCTTTGGGCAGACAAAATAACATAGAAGGCCTCAATTGGATCTTCTCCTTTTGCTTTAGTTTATGGAAAAGAAGCAGTTCTGCCCACAAACATAGTAATCCCATCTCTTGCCCTAGTGCAATTGATCAGTGAAAGTCCTTTCTCTTGTCTTCAAACAATACAATTTCAGATCCTTAAGATTGAAGTAGAAAGAGAAAAGGCTGAAGCTACCCATTCCCATCATCAGCAATTAGTCAAAGCCTCTTTTGATACAACCTCTACTAGTCATAGAACCTTTGAAGTAGGTGATATGGTTTTAAAATGGGATAGATCACATCAGGAAAAAGGTAAACACACCAAGTTATAAAGAATGTGGCTTGGACCATTTCAAATCATTGAGAAAGTCGGTCCATAAACGTTTCTTTTACAAGACTTGTCAGGTAGAATTGATTCCTTACTCGTTAATAGGAAAATTCTAAAAAAAAAATACTTTTCCCAGAAGACAATCTCTGCTAATTTTGTAGCATATTGTCTTTAAGATTCTTAGTAAAATAAAGGTTAAGTAGTATTTACTTTTGGCTTCTCAAAATAAAATCTTTGATAATATTTTGATTTTTTGCTTCTATAAATTGGAAAAGTTAAATAAATAATTAGATCATTTGAGTATCAAAATGAACCTTACTTCTTTGGAAAAACTTGACCTTGCTAAAAACATTTTTTCTATGAACAAGCTCTTACTTTTATAAAGTATAGATGTTTTGTTATCAGTCAAGAAAATAATCTTTAAGCTAGTAAGGAGTTTCTATAGATGAGTATCTCAAGACTCTATTATTATCATCCAAAACTCTTAAAAAGGGGCAATGATTCACCACATATGATACCATTTTATTTTTTCAGAGTGTAATTCTAAAATATGCAAAATGTAATAGATAATAGGTCTCATTATGAGCTTGTTTACCATGATCATAGGGGAATAATTAAACTGATATTACCAAAACTACATATCAAAACAGGGTAATATTCAATGATCTAATCAATCAAAGGACAAGGGGTCTCATCGAGATCCATCTTGTTCATTTTAGTTACAACCAATGAATGGCATTGTCATTATTGGGTTACCAAGCCTAGAAAATGTCTTTTAAGAAACTTAAAAAGAAAAATTACTTGAAAAGAAAAAACAAGGTCCAAATGAGAAAAGAGAAAATGAATATCATTTTGAATTCTGAAAATTGATTTGGATGGGACAATGAATCATTGTTGGTTAAAATATACCATGTTGAGGCTATGAACACCTGCTCGCAATAGATGCTCTATCTATGATAACCGAGTAAACAATAAAAACTAATTTGTAGAAGACACCTACTCTATCTCTTTAAATCTTAGTATTGACTTATGCAAACATTTGTATTTTTATCACTATAAGAGTAAAGTAGTTGAGTAAATAAATTGAGTGAGTTATTATGATTTCAGAGAAATGTTGTTTAGATTATAACTCATGTAATTATTATTCCTATAACTCTTCTAATTTTGAAAGTTTTAGAAATTTCAAAAGACCAATCAGAGATAGATGGTTCTCCAAAGTGAATCGCCAATTGTTGTACTATGTAACAACCCCCCCATTTATACAAAGTAATAGTTAATATTTGACATATAAATGGGGACCCTTTTAAATTTTTAGGATTTGAAAATAAATGCTAACTCTAAAAATTTTCCTTAAAACCTTTAGAAAAAAACTCATGCTTAAAGCTCTTATCGCAAATCACATCTCGCAATTTTCCATGTAACAATTGTTAACATTCTATCAAAAATCCCGAAATGCGATATGTGATGAGGTGCTCACTACGATTTTCTGATCACAACAATTTAAGAACATGCAATCGTACTTAGCAAGTCCCAAATTAATAAAGCATGCCATTGTGTCACCGCTTAAGAATTTTTGAAATGCGATATTGCGATTTTCGCAATCGCATTTCACATTATCTCCGAGAAATGTTATATGGAAACGTTTGAAAACTGCAATGCTTAAAATAAGGCATGGAGCGTGGGAAGTTACTGAGTTTTAATGAAATATTAAGTGGGTTTATAAAGTAATTAATGTTTAGCAGCTCGAGGAAAGAAATTTATATTTTCAAGTTATGGCTAGTTAACATAGAAATCATATTAAAAATATTCCCATGATTCAAAGTCATTTCAAATAGCTCTCAGCCTTAAATTTCCTCTATAGTGTGCACTAATATATCTTTCATTTCAGGCAAGCTTCAAAAGAGATATCATTGTGGAAGGTAATGAAAAAGGAGAAGCAGAGCATTTCAGAGTTCGAGGTTTCAGAGATGTTGCCCATATTTGTTGATACAGTTTGTAGTGATGATGGAGGAGCGATGGCATGGGAAGTCATATACAACAGAATTGAAGATGAGCAACCTAAAATCACTATTACCAAGGAAAAAATACACTCAATAAAACCATAGAGAGTTCAATTCAAAGATGTTGCTTTCTCCTTTCTTCACAAAATAGGAGAAAGAGAATAAGAGATTCCCATACACTGATATGATTAGATTATTAGATGGGTGGTGGAAAATATTAGTATTGAAGATGGGTAATTCAGGATCTCAAAGATGGAGCTAATGGGATCATTCAAGGCTGAATATTTGAAACAAATGTATCATCTTCCTGACCCTTAGGATATAGATGAAAAATTATTTTTGGAAGACATGGCAAAGAAGAATGAAGAACCCTTCAAGATGATTTAGAGCTAGAGAGTCCTAGAGAACAAATTAAAATATGATAAGATGGGTATGTACCCCATTGCTTCTTTAACAAATCCCCATAACTATGCATCTTCTACAATATGTAGATTTTATGGATTCCCTAATAATACCAAGTTCTTTATAAAATGGATCCCTTTAGTTGATTCTTGTGTCAATTCCCATATAATGAATTAGGCCACTATCCTATCTAATAACCTAGCTACTGCTATTTCCAAATATTGCTAGAAGAGATCCACTTCCACAGAGAATGTTCCTCCATTTTATCTCAGTGCCTATATTATATATGCCATCTATTTATGTACTAAGTTTCGAATCATGGGTTGGAATTGGACTTTGCAAGACCCCTACCCCATCCATCTTAGTCACAAACAAATATGGGAATCCAACTCTATTCCCCATTTTTTAAAAATATGACATGGTGTTATTTTATCATTACATCAACTCATTTTTTATAAGAAAGCCCCCAGATTTTCCAAGGAAGACACTACACACCTTCTCGTATTAGGCAAGTATTTTTCTGAACAATGGTTTACATATATCAAAGTCTATGTAAGTACAACAGACTCGCATGTACTCCCTTTTTATGTTTTTGACAAGCAACTAGCAAGAGAAATAGCTCACCAAACTGTGGGAAAATGTTTAACCAAAACCTTGAAAGATGACAAAAAAATATTATGGCCATCCTTTCCCATCCATTTTGGTTCTTTTTCATTGGCAAACTTTAACCTTACAAATGAAGAGTTACTAAACATGGAAAGCCTTAGGTTGCATACTGTGCAAAGAGGCAATTTGACCCAAAGAAGATAGCACACAATATAACTATTGCAGTAAAGATAAAGCCATTTAACCATGAAGTTAATGATTCTGAAGATATTTTACAATCAGCTCAATCATTTGAATAAGCATTCGGTTGGGCAAAGGAAAATTTGAATCCTAATGATTTGAAAAGTTTCAGGAATTCAGAAGTCAAAGGCTCAAAACAATCCCATTGTATTTGTTAAGAACTAATGACAAATCTACGACCAATGTAACTATTAACAATGAAGGGCCAAATTCTCATATAGAATCTCCAATATATACAACCTAAGATATAGAGAATATGTGGGAAACATAAAATACATTAGAATTCCGACGAAGGTCAGCTGAAAAACAGGTCATAAGTGACCTAACTAAGGATACAATCCCGAGGTTAAAAGCAGTCATTTGGAGCATGAATGGGACCAATTTAATAAAAATCTACAAGATACTCCTAAGACAACAGATGTCATAGAAACCAAAGAATATCATACACCACTGCAAACTCAGAAAACTTCAGAGTCTGAGCCAATGGATGAGCAAGCGACAAGTTTGTTGAACACATAAATCATTCCTGCTTCGCCAACATATGAAATTATCCTAAAGGTTACTAAAATACCTCCTTTATGTGTATTCTATAGCCGACTGCATAAGGCTGTAGTAAGGAGGCAGAGGAGAATAAGGAGAGTGGAAACACTCAAGCTCCCACCATGGAATGAGCCGATGGATACAGTCTGAAGGGATATTCCCTCCAATCCAACTAACAATTTGACCAATTTGTCACAATTTATAGAGGCATGTGCTACTTATAGCATGGATAAAGCCATTGAGGTATATATTTTGTTAAGGGAAAGGGAACAAAAGATAGCACAACTTGAGAAACAACTTGAAATTGAGAAAGAAAATGTGAACAAGCTAGTCGCTGAAGATGTAGCCCAATTGCAACAAAATATGGAAGTACTAAAGATAAGCCATGAATCAGAAATATTTGCAAAAAACATGCAAATCCAATAATTGCAAGAAGCCATGGTGAAATGTAAAGATTCCCTACTGCCGATGTATTCATCAAAGAGGCATTAGAGATAAATTCCATTCTAGCAAAACAACAAGATCTATTCCACTAGAGAATGTAACATATCACCCCTTATCTGATTACCAGTGATCAATTAACAAATAAGGCAATTGATTAGAGAAGTGAATTTAATGATTTAAATACTAAGATCTCTATATATATTGAATGGAAATAAACTGAAGAAGGAAGGATATCTAATCTACCCAAGATTGAGGAGACACATAAAGACATTTTATTCACAGATTGGGATGCACGGATCAAGCAGGTAGAATTAGAGATAGCCAAAGAAGTGGGTGTGGCTAAAATTTTAGTAAAAGAAGTCAATCACACTTTTCATACCACTAACTTGATAAAATAAGGTAACCCAAAGTCTCCGCGAGATTTGAATGAATTGGATAAAAAATGGAAGGAAAAGGTGAAAATTGAAAGGGAGGTGATCACAAAATTATCAAAGACAGACTCGGAGGCATACTGGCAATTCCTTATCAAACCTCACAGCAAAATTATGACGTTGAATTGTTCACTCCATTCAACATAAAGGATGTTGCCACCTCTTATCGATTCCATCTTCGTGGGACAAGTCAGGACACAATGTGGGGCACCTCCTCAACTGAAGCCAATGTGTGATATTTGCAATCTAAAGGAAAAGTTGGCAGACAACAAGACATATTTATGACCCCTGGTCATTAAATCATTTTTATTTCTAGAGTTAGTTGCTAGTTAAAAGGAAGGTTGTTTGAAACCTTCTCAGATACTTCGTATAATCTATTTTTTAACTTTAGTTACATAATATTTATACCCTTCTCATGGATTTAGAGAAGGGTCCAAAATTTAATGAAAAATATTTGCAAAGAATGCACTTCTGTAATTTTGTGAGTGCCTTGATGAAAATATGGAACATGGTCATTTATTTTGAATATCAAACTACTTTCCTTTGTTGATGCACTACTGTATGCTTGGAGAATAATTTGATTTGAAGAAAGCAGCTGATCTATGTCACTATTCAAATGAGAGGAACCTCACACATGTGGTACTTTTATCTTGTATGATTAGTTCTGCTTTGTTATATTAGTGATAACATTTCATTTTCATAAGATATATATGGAGTATGTTCTTCCTTTTATGTGTTAATTTCACTATTGTATGATGCCTAGCTAAAGTATTGATTTTCATATATGACCATTAAATATATTCAATATAGTTTAGACATTTATTTGACTAACTATTTAGTCAAAGAAATTATCTTTACATTTTATCATCTATATTTAAATACATGAATGATATTTATTATCACATACCAAACAATATCTTTTTAGGTCACATATTTCAAATAATACCTCGGGTTTATATTGGATTAAGTTAGATAGAGATTTGCATGCTAGAATAGGTCATTTTGTTATCATTATTCTTATTGCAATCACTTGAAAACCACCCATTCTCATTTTCAAACCCATTCTGGGAAACTGGTCCCATCATCCCTAGTCGGAGCCACCATACCAAACAGAAAAGGAGCTGCCTTTAAGGTCTAGACTGGATGGTTATCCCCCATGTTGGAGCAGCAAAAATCTAAGGCTTCAACATTTTAGCGCTAGAAGGAGGGAAATCTGACTATGAATGGCATATAAATCTAAAGATCAATTGAAAAACATTCATAAGAGTCAAAACCCCTCCAAAACTTCTAATTCTTCTAGATCTTGTTCAACATCTCCGGATCAAAAATCTGAAGTTGTAGAAAAATATCCCTCATCTCCTGAAGTACTGAGACAACCACCTTCTTTAGATTACACTCCCGAGTCTCCCGAAGTTCGCTCTTTGATACATAAATTGGAATAGATATCCATTTCTTCCAAGAAACCCGAGAAACCTGAAGACTCTAAAGAAACTGTCACCTCCTTATTACGAGAAACTGGTGTATTAACTCAATTGCAAAGTGAAAGGCTCAAAGTAACTCCTTTTTAGTTTCCCATTCATTCGCAATGTAAGAAAGTTTCCACATCAATATCTGAATCATATACCACAATTACCACTTCATCTTTCCCTCAATTTACTTCCCCATTCACTTCTACTCAATCCATCTCTTCTCAACTATCCATTTCTTTAGCTAGTACTGCTACTAGTAGTACTGATCGAGTAGTAAGTTCTTCACCATCCATATCTACTTCTGGACTGGCCTTCACATTTTCCCAATCCCCAACTCAAGTTATGGTCAATCAACCTGCTCAACCTTGGGCAAACCCTAGTGCTCTACTTGTTGCTAATCCAAATGCTCTCCCGGCAAACCCAGAAAAATGGTTACCTAAGTATAATCCTGATGATGGTCTTCCAGCTGGAGAACATCTAAATAACTTTATGTTATCCATCAATATTAATGGAGTTGCACATGAAGATGTTGCTATCAGATTGTTTCCTTATAATTTCCAGGGATTTGCAGGATCTTGGTATTTTTCGCTTCCAGTAGGCTCAGTAAGAAACTGAGATACTTTTGAAGAAATATTTCTTGCAAAATTTGGTGATGATAGAACCGTAAAATCTTTAATAAATGATATTTCCAACCAAAAAGAAAATTTAGACGAAAGGATCATAGATTTCAACTCCAGATTTAACAAGTTATTGAAAAATTCCTAGTTTCATGTAAACCTGCAGTAGTGTACAAATAGAGTGGTACATATCCTCCCTTCCCTCTAATATCATATTTTTTGTAGATAAAGCTAATAAGGATACCCTTACAGAAAACATGAAAGAAGCTTTGTCTATAGAAAGAAGAATTATTGTCTTAGAAAAGAGATCACAGATAGAAGAAAGGAAATCAAAGAAGGTAATATTGAAGGAAGATTCAAAAAGGAAAACTCCAAAGGACCATTTTGACCTTGAAGGCAAAAGGTTTTAAAAACCATGTCAAATGAAATGGTCGAAATCAAGAAACAAGTTGCAGAATCATTTTCTCCTAAGAAATCTTTTCGCCCATTCAATAGAAATCCTTCTTCTACATCCCAACCAAAATTTCAAATCCAATCAAGAATGAGAAGAAGACTCAACAACTAAAGAAGAAACAGAAAGTGAGGAAGAAGTTAAGTTAAATGGAATGTGGGACTTCATTCTTCCAACTAAAGAGGAAGCACAAGCTATGTCGGTAACTGCAAGAAGTCAAAACTCTCTTGATACGTCTACAACAATTCAGAAACAAAACGTTGCTGCAGTTGTAAAAGAGAAGACAGTAAGTAAGAAACCTAAGACTACTCAAAATGATTATATTCCATTATATCCTCCAACTACTTCAAAAAATTTAGTAATCTTGGATACCTTGGAGTATAACATAGGTGAAGCTATGAAAAAGACAAGAGAAAATATTTCATTGCATGAAGAAGCATAATCTGTGTCAGTACCTACAAGAAGTAAAAACTCTCTAGATACGTATATAACAATTCAAAAACAAAAATATGCTACCCCTATAAACGAGAAGATAGTAAGTAATAAATCTAAGACTACTCAAACTGATTCTATTCCATTAGATCCTCCAACTACTTCCAGAACATTAGTAATCTCGGATACAGTGGAATATAACATAGCCGAAGATATGAAAAAGATAAGAGCAAATATTTCATTGCATGAATTGATTAAACTCAAACAACAACATAAAATATTTCTTAGAGAGTTAAAAGAAGTTCCTTAGCTCCTTTACCATCCACTTTACTTACTCAAGCTGCTAATTATATGGGTAAGTCTCCTTCATCTTCAAACAAAGTGAATCCCACAGACCTAGTTCTGATAGGTGATAGATATATTTCAAATCCACCTCCATTTCTTCTTACTTATGATATTTTCAGTAGAAATGTCCATAATTTCCTTGATGATTAAGGAGCCTCTTCAAACATCATGCCAAGAACTATGTGCACTAAATTAAATATTACACCTCAAAAATCCATTGTACACATAGTTCAATTGGACTGGACAAAAGTAGAGGTACTCAAAGAAATGATATCAATTTCAATTACGCTCTCTTCCAATCCAAAAGTTTTGCAAATAATCGATATTCTGGTGGCTGATATCTCTAAATTTTGTGGTTTAATTCTAAGTATGGATTAGTATGAATAGTTACAGGGATAATTTGCAACTGATTGGTCTCACATGTGGTTGACACACAATGTTAAGCCTAACCAAATTAGAGTAGACTGTGATAAATTCATGAAGTACACAATCACTGATCTCGACAGAAGCAATGAGCCAATATCTTTCGCCAATAACATCATCAAAAAATACTCAGCTGAGTCATCTTGGGATCCTTGAATGCACAAAGATCTCCCTTCCCAGATAATTGTGTAGCATCTCATATAGAAATTTTTTTGCAAACAAATGCTTCTAAGTGTATAGATATAGTTGATAAGCTTGTAGATAATTAGTTATTCTGGACTCTTTATTTTGATGGTTCCAAGTCTGAAGATGGTGCAGGTGTTGGATGTATCCTAGTCAGCCCACAAGGAGAGAAAACCATGTTAGCTTGTAGTCTTGAATCTCAATGCACTAACAATACTGTAGGATATGAAGCATTCATTCAAGGGATGTACAAATCCATTGGCCTTAATGTTAAGCATTTTCAAATAAATGGAGACTCTGAAATAGTCATTAAATAGGTAATAAACATCTCAGTCAATTGTGTTTATGGGCATCTCAAACATTATCAATCCCTAGCCTAGAAGCTTACTTCTCACTTCACCGCTTTCAACATTTCTTCAGTCCCTAGATTACAAAATGCAAGTCCGAACTTACTTTCAAATGTAGCATCTAAGCTTTTACCTTCAGAGGAATTTAATCTAGATAGATTTTCTATAGAGTTAGTTTTTAGACCATCCATCCATGATAATGTGAAAAATTGGACAATGTTTAATAATGATGCCGATATAATTGATTTCCTTACATCAGAGGGATCTTATGAGGAACAAATCATAGATGAACATCAACATTACTTGCAAATCAAGCATAGAAAAGATCAAAACCCAATTCCAAAGTCTGTAGTCAAAATGGAAGATCCCTATGATTTGAAAGACAAATTTAAGAAGATTACCAACTCCAAGACTCAGAGTTCTAATTTGAGATTTGAAGTGGTAAACCTAGGTACATTGGAAAAACCTCAAAATGTCAACCTAGGTCTTGGTTTATCATCCGAAGAAAGGATACCATTTATCAAGTTATTGAAAACATATAAAGGTGTCTTTGTCTGGGATTGTTTAGATCTCAAGACCTATGATACCTTTATAATTCAACATACTATCCCGATGAGCTCAAATGAGAAACCAGTTCAACAGAAGCTTAGAGAGATTCATCCAAACCTTGAAATCCAAATCAAATATGAATTGAACAAACATCTGAAAGAAAAAGTAATCTTTCCCAGTAGACACTCAATATGGGTATCAAATATGTTTCATGTCAGGAAAAATAATGGAGATATTAGGATTTGTATTGATTTTAGGAACGTAAATAGAGCTTGTGAAAATGATAACTTTCCCTTGCCTACCATGGAGCAAATATTGAAATTAGTTGCACATTCTGAGCTAATGTCTTTTCTAGATGGATTTTCAGGATACTATCATATTCTTGTACATCCAGGTGACCGATTGGAGACAACATTCAGGACCAAGTGGGGGACATACGCTTATCAGAAGATGCCTTTTGGATCATCAATGTAGGTGCTAGATTTCAATGTGCCATGGATATTACTTTTAAAGTTATGATTAATAAATCAGTTGTTATTTACCTACATGACATTACAGTATACTCTAGGAATAAAAACAATCACTTGAATGACCTAAAATATATTCTTGAAAGATGCAAGAAATATGGCATTTCCTTAAATCCCAAAAAAGTCATAGTTTGGCTTAGCAGAAGGCAAGTTTCTTGGATTCATAGTGTACAATAAAGCAATTTATATTGATCCTGATAGAATCCAAGAGATTGAGATATTCCTCTCCCACATAATAAAAAAACCATGCAATAATTCCTAGGCCAGATCAATTTTGTAAAAATATTTGTTCAAGATTTTTCACAGATTGTTCTAAACCTTCAATTAATGATAAGAAAGAATGCAGTCTTAAAATGGGGTAAATATGAAAGATATTCATTTGATTTAATAAAAAAATCCATTATCAGTTCTCCTTCTTTAACAACTCTAGAGTTTCTCAAACCTTTTGTATTGTACACATTTTCATCTAATATATCATATGCAAGAGTTTTAACAGCTAAACAATAAAAAAAATCGATGCACCTATCTCTTTTTTCAGTTCAATTTACAAGGTGTCGAGTTAAATTACTTAGCTATTGAGAAACAAGCTTTTGTTGTCTTTAAAACCATGAAACATTTCAAAACTTTTATTCTCAAAACTCATATAAAAATAGTAGTACCTTACCCTCCAGTAAGGCAATTGTTGATTCAAAGAGAAGTGGGGGAGAAAAGAGCCATTTGGATCACTGCACTTCAGGAGTATGATGTAGAAATCTAGCTAGCTAAAATTGTCAAGGGCCAAGGTTTTTTCAGGATGCTAACTGGAGCTTCCCACTTATTAACAAAAGAAGACCAAGGTAATGAAGTGAAAATATCATGGGTAAGCCTCAACGATGCACAATCACAATATGCTGATTTGAAGTTTTATTTAAAGAATGGATATGATCCTATGCATCACAATTACAAAATGAAGTGTCCTTTAAGGTTGAAATTAAATCAATATCAATTAATCGATGATGTATTATTTAGAAAAAATTATGATTTAGTATTATGAAGATGCCTAGAAAAACATGAAGCTAAAAAGGTTATGCAGGAATTACATGACGGACCAGATGGAGGTCATTTCGGAGGAAACACCATAGCGTACAAAATCCTGCATGCGGGTTATTATTGGCCGACACTATTTAAGGATACACATAACTATGAAAGAAAATGCAAAACTTGTCAAACTGCAATTGGAAGAGAAAAGAAACCATCATTCCCTTTACAACCAGTGAATATCCAACAACCATTTGAAGAAGGGCGATTAGATATAGTTGGTGAGATTGTTCCTAACTCTTCCAAGTAGCATAAGTACATCCTTACAACACTGATTATTTCATGAAATCGATAGAAGCTATCCCAGCGAAGGTAGCTAATATAGAAAGTATTACTAACTTTATTGATCAGTATATGATCACCAGGTTTCAATTACCCATAGCTTTAATGATTGATAATACATCTTATTTTTCTGGAAATATTATGGTACAATTTGCCTTAAAAAGAGGTTTCAAATTGAAGTATTCAGCCAACTATTATCCACAAGGTAATGGATTAGCCGAATCAACAAACAAAAACCCTATCAGAATCATCAAGCAGACTATAGAACAAAATCATAGGAATCAACACAAAGCATTGACATTTGCTCTTTGGGCAGACAAAATAGCACAGAACGCCTCAATTGGATATTCTCATTTTGCTTTAGTTTATGGAAAAGAAGTAGTTCTCCCCACAAACATAGCAATCCCATCTCTTTACCTAGTGCAATTTATCAATGAAAGTCCTTCCTATTCTCCTCAAGCAAGACAATTTCAGATCCTTAAGCTTGAAGAAGAAGGAGAAAAGGCTAAAGCTACCCTTTCCCATCATCAACACTTAGTCACAACCTCTTTTGATACAACTTCTGCTAGTCATAGAATCTTTGGAGTAGGTGATCTGGTTTTAAAATGGGACAAAGCACATTAGGAAAAAGGTAAACACACCAAGTTCCAAAGAATATGGCTTGGACCATTTCAAATAATTGAGAAAATTGGTCCATCAATGTTTCTTTTACAATACTTGTGAGGTAGAATTGATTCCTTTCCCGTTAATGGGTGAATTCTAAAAATAATTACTTTTCCTAGAAGACAATCTCTTCTAATTTTGCATCATATTGTCTTTAAGATTCTTATGAAAATAAAGGTGATCCAGGTGGATATTGGTGTCCACCCACTAATTCCACTTGGATCCCCACCAATGCTTCTTTCAATTTTTCAGTTTCCTTAATTATAGCACAACTTACTATTTTTAGTAGTTTTTCGGGTCCTAAACTTCTAGAGCCGTTTTGAGGCCCTAAATGACGTTTTTTTGGGGAAATCTACCGCCAACAATTTTCTATCTAAAATCATCTTTTCCGTCATAGTTCTCAGAGAGACCTTTCCAATGGGCTATCATGTGCGTCAAACGGAGATAATATGACCAATTCGCGACCCCGGGAAGTTGGCTGTCCAACTCATCCCAACGGGGCCCACAAACTCTTAGTGTTACATCTCTTCGGGTTAGGGTTTTGGTTTTTTAGGGTTTTCTCTTATTGTTCAATAATAAAAAGGCCCTTGAGCCTCATTGTAAGACAGTTCAGAGGCATGTAGCCACCACATCTCTTCTCAGAGATAAGCTACCATTGCCCTAGCTGGTTTATTTCCATTCCTGTTTGTAAGCATATTTCAGTATTTTATATTAATGAAATGAAGTATTATTTCTGCTGCATCTCTATGTTTATGGTTATCTCTATAAATTGTTGCGTTCCTGTTTAAATCTAGATCAGTGCTATCAGAGCGGTCTGCTTTTCTTCTCTATTTTTCTTTACATGTCCCCAACAAGGTCCGGATATAAGGAGTTAGGGCTTGAACTGGTCGAACCTTTGCAAGACTATCCTCACAAATCCCGATGGCCTCCCATGGCAGATGAAAAGAAAGATGAGGGGGCAGGAGATCCTATCAAAATCTTGCTCGAAGAAGCCGTCGAGCGACAAGGGAATGCGATGATGGACAACTTTGCCTAGATCCTTCAACGGCTACCTAAGGGCGACCCATCGGCTTCCAGCAACAACTCTGGAAACACCACGCCATTTAAGGTACAAGTTAATTTTGAAATCCCCATATTTTAGGGTCAGATAGATGCAAATGTCGTCGATAAATGGTTAAATGTGCTAGAGGGTTATTTTTTTGTTCATGATTTTTCCATTCAAGAAAAGATTATTTTTGCTCTTCTCAAAGTAGCCCCGCACGTCATGGATTGGTGGGAAACCTATTACGAGTAGAAGGATTAAATTACAGGCTCACTATTTTCAGTTGCATTGACTTGGAATTAATTTCGGGATGCCATCAAGGAGCAGTACTACCCTGTTGGAAGCTATGAGGATCAATACATAAAGTGGACCACGTTGCGGTAGGGAAGTGACCAAGACGTACCAAAGTTTACCAATATTTTCCATACCCTTCGCACAAAGTTGGGTATCAAGGATACAGAGCAGCATTTGGTACTCAAATACCATGGCTACCTGCACAAGTACATCCAGGAAGAAATAGAATTCCTGAACATCTCCTCGCTGGGCACAACATACTGATATGTCTTCAAGGTCAAGCAAAAGTTTAAACAGAAGAAGCGAGACTTTGGGTCTGCGAATCTGAAACAAGGGAAAGGTGCCCCCAAACCACAGAAAAAAGGACAAAGCCAAGGTGGGGTGGCCCAAGACAACCAGCCAAAGCTGCAACCAAAGAATAGCACCACGAAGCCGAAAAAGGACACAGGAAAGTGGTGTGAGTTCCATAAGAGCTCCACTCACAACACAAGTGAGTGGTGGGCCAAACAGTCACTAGTGGTCAAGCTAAAGGTTTCAGAATCAGATGAATGTTATGACTCTGAGTCAGAACCTCATAAGGGGAATGACAAAGGGAAGCAGATTATCAATGCGGAGCCCAATGCCATCATTGCCACCACGAAGATCCAGAAGGAGGAACCCGAAGATCCAGAGGAGGAGGAGCATCTCTTCCACTCCCAGATGTGGGTAAAGGGCTCCTTGCTATAGTTCATTGTTGACAGCGGGAGCCAAAAGAACCTCAGTTCGGCAGAGGTTGTGAAGCGGCTGGGCTGACCGACCATAACACATCCACAACCATACACCATCAGGTGGTTGCACCAAGGACGAGATCTTTGCGTGAGCCAATAGTGTCACCTTCCATACAACATCAAGCCCTTCACGGATGAGGTATTGTGTGACATTGCTCCTCTTGAATTTTGTGATGTGTTATTAGGACAACCATACTTATGGAGGCGACATGTTATGTATGAATCAAGGCTTCGTGCTATTATTGTTACTTTGGGAAATAAGTTGTACAGGATACTAGAGGTAGCACCGCCTACTGCCATCTCTTTGGTTACTACAAAGCAATGCAGTAAGCTCATTTCCAAAACTGGGATATTTTTTTTCCTGATGATACGCCCTCAAGAAAAGAAGAAGACAGTGGCCACGACCTCTAGACAGGGCCCCTCCACATGACAACTACAGATGGACAAGGTCGTGGAGGAGTACGAGGACATCTTCACCTCCCCCACAGGCATTCCTCTGCATTGTCAGGTCAAGCACTCCATTGATCTGACCCCAAGTGCGTCGCTGCCCAATGGACCAATCTATCGATGCTCTGTTATGGAGAATGATGAAATCAAGAGGCAGATTCAGGAGCTGCTACAAAAAGGTCACATCTGTCTGAGTTAATCACCCTGTGGGAGCCTGATCGTGCTGGTACAGAAGAAGGATGGGACTTGGAGACTCTGTATTGACTATCGGGCACTGAACAAGATCACTGTCCATAATAGGTACCCAATCCCATGGATTGATGACCTCCTGGACCAACTAAAGGGGGAAAATTATTTTAGCAAGATCGATTTGAATTTAGGATATCACTAGGTACCAATCAAACCCTCTGATGTGTGGAAGACTGCCTTCAAAGCCAAGGAGGGCCTTTTCAAATGGTTGGTTATGCCTTTCGTATTGACGAATGATCCTACAACCTTCATGAGGCTAATGGATAACATCTTGCTGCCATTCAACAACTCATTTGTAGTGGTATACTTGGATGACATCTTGATCTTTAGCCATAGTTGGGAAGAGCACCTCCACCACATTTGACAGGTTCTCCAAACACTGCGGCAACACAAGTTATGTGTCAATTTGGAGAAATGCACTTTTTGCATGACCTAAGTTCAGTATCTGGGATACATTATTGATGAACAAGGGGTGCATGTGGATCCAGCCAAGATCCAAGTCATTCGGGATTGGCCATCTTTAACCACTCTGATAGAGCTTCGCAGCTTTCTAGGCCTTGCCAACTTATATCGCAGATTCGTGTTGGGATTTTCTCATATCACTTGGCCCTTGAGTCAAGTCACCAAGGGAGGAGCGAAAGCAAAATTCTTTTCGTCCGAATCTCAACAGAAGGCATTCATAGAGTTGAAAGATCGCCTCTGCTCGACACCAGTTCTTGCATTACTAGACTTGCAAAAACCATTTGAGGTCGAGACAGATGCCTCTGACTATGCTATTGGGGCAGCCCTTACTCAACATGGGCATCCAGTGACATATCACAGTGAAACACTTTCAGACACAGCCCAGAAGTATCCCACTTATGACAAAGAGATGTATTCCATTGTGTAGGCCTGCTGACAATGGAAGCATTACATTTTGGGGAAGGAAACAGTCATCCACACATACCACCGACCACTGCAGTTCATACAGACCCAAGGGAAATTACAGAATGATCGCCATCAGAAGTGGTCCACATACTTGCAACAGTTCCATTTGAATACCAAGTATAAGAAGGGCAACACCAATAATGTTGCAGATTGCCTCAGTTGACCACCAATCATGGCGTTAACCACCGTGCTCAACTCTTGTGGGCACGAGACTTCTGATTGGCCAATACTCTACAAAAGCGACTTGGAATTCAGCCACACATACCAGACACTCTTGGAGGGTCAGCATGTTCCATATTTTCACCTCTAGGATGACCTGCTATGCCACCAGGGTCACCTTTGTGTTCCTTCAAGCAAGCGTGCCAAGATGATTTTGGAACCACACTACTGTCGGGATGTTGGGCATTTCGGGGTTGAAAAAATGGTGGAAGTACTGCAAAAGTATTTCTATTGGCCAAATCTTTGACAGGATGTCGGGAAGTACAACAGATCAGGCACTGCCTGCCCCATTGCCAAACTGACAATCAAGAAGTAAGGCCTCTATACCCCACTTCCTACCCCTAGTCGACCTTGGGAATCCATCTCCATGGATTACATGTTAGGCCTTCCTTCCACTAAGTATGGAAATTATTGTGTTTTTGTGGTCGTCGACAGGTTCTCAAAGATGGCCATTATGGCGGCCTGCAAGAAGAATATCACATCAGAAGCCACTGCTAAACTCTTCTTTGAACGAGTGTGGGTACACTTTGGGATCCCACAGTCTATCATCTCAGATCGGGACAGCAGGTTCCTCGGTACATTTTGGTCTAGTCTCTGGCCGATGCTGGACACCAAACTCACTAAGTCCACAGCCTTCCATCCTCAAACTGATGGCCAGACAGAGGTTGTCAACAGGATGATCGTACACATTCTGCGCATGTACAACTCAAAGCATCCACGCACATGGGACGAGAGCCTCCCCTATGTTCAGCACAGCTACAACCGGGCTCTCCACAGCTCAACTGGCTACAACCCTTTTCAGGTGGGCTTGGGATTCCAGCCACTATGTCCCATCGATGTGGCCATGCCATTTGCAGTTACTCATGTAGATTCTGCTCATGTCCAGTCTGAAACAGATAAGGCAAACAACTTCATTGAGCACATCCAACATATTCGCCAGCAGGTCCATGACATTCTGGAGAAATCTAATGCTAAGTACAAGCAACGCCATGATCAACATCGGGTGCCACACAAGTTTCAGGTGGGTGACAAAGTCTGGTTGCATTTGCAAAAGGAAGCCTTACCGGAGCCTATCGGAAACTCAGACCACTCCGATATGGCCCTTACACCATTACCAAGGTTGTGGGAGACAATGCATTTGAGCTCAGTATTCCCCCATTCCTTGGCCTGCACCCAGTGTTCAATGTCGACCGCCTTCGGCCATACCTTCCGCCATTACTAGACACGTCCGACATTGCAGAACAAATCACACCCACAGAGTTAAATCCAGCTTGCATGGAACAAGCTGCAACTGATCAGATCATGGATGCATAGATCAAGCACACTCGCCAGCAGAATATCCAACTATATCGAGTTGTCAAAGCAGGACAACTCCTTCACCAGGGCAAGTGGCTCACCAGGGACCAAGTGCAGCAGAAGTTCCCTCATGTCATGGAGGAACTCAACGCAATGGGGACCATTGCTTCCTAAGGGGGGAGGAATGATCCAGGTGGATATTGGTGGCCACCCGCTAATTCGACTTGGATCCCCTCTATTGCTTCATGTAGTTTTTTTTCAGTTTCCTTAATTATAGCACAATTTACTATTTTTAGCAGTTTTTCGGGTCCTAAACTTCCGGAGCCATTTTGAGGACCTAAACGACATTTTTTGGGAAATCTACCGCCAGTGATTTTTCATGACTAAAAATCGTCTTTTTCGTCGTAGTCCTCGGAGAGATCTTTCCAACGGGCTATCATGCGCGTCAAACGGAGGTAAGACGACCAATTCGCCACCTCGGGAAGTTGATGTACCAACTTACCCAAAAATGGGGCCCACAATTTGGCGTTTCATCTTCCAGGGTTAGGTTTTGGAATGTGAATGGTTTTTCCATTGTTTCTCAACCAATAAATAGGCCTTCGAGCCTCATTGTAACACAGTTCAGAGGCATGTAGCCACAGATCTCTTCTCAGAGATAAGCTACCATCGCCCTAGCTGGTTTATTTCTATTTCTAGTTGTAAGCATATTTCAGTATTTTCCATTAATGAAATGAAGTATTATTTCCGCTGCATCTTTGTGTATATGGTTATCTCTGCAATTTGTTGCATTCCTGTTTAAGTTTGGATCAGGATATTTCTTAGATACTCTACACAGAGCAAGGCTTACAAGTGCTACAATTATCGATTGAAGAAAATAGCGGAAAGCATTGATGTAAAAGTTGATGAAGATCTTCCAGAAAGGGAAATTGAAGAACATGAAGATGAATCTCTCATTGAAGAAGAAGAACCTAAAGAAGAAGAAATAAATGAGGAAGAAGAAGAAGAAGAAGAGGAAAGAGAACCACCTAATACCCCTTCAAAGATGAAGTATGTCCAAAGACATCATCCAGAAGAGTAGACCATTGGAGATAAAGAAGAAGGTGTGTAGACCCGAAGAAGGATATCAATCACACCCAAGAGAAAAGTCATTGCCCTCCTATCTATACAGAACCAGAAACATTTGCAGAAGCAAGTAAGGATCCTCATTGGGTAAAAGCCATGGAAGAAGAAATGTCCCAAATTGAGAAGAACAAGACTTGGGAGCTGGTACCTCATCCAAAGGACAAAAACATAATAGGAACCAAATGGGTGTTCAAAAATAAAATGAATGAGGAAGGACAGGTTATTAGAAACAAGGTAAGACTTTTTTGCAAAGGCTATTCACAAATTGAAGGAGTTGACTTTGAAAAGACATTTGCACCAGTGGCCCGTATGGAAGCTATCAGGATGTTCTTGGCATTTGCTTGCTCAAAAGGTCTCAAAATCTATCAAATGAACATGAAATCAACATTTCTAAATGGGGAACTCAAGGAGGAAGTCTACATGGAGTAGCCAGAAGGTTTTGATCTAACAGCAGGAAAGGACTTAGTCTGTAAATTGAAAAAGGCTTTATATGGGTTGAAACAAGCTCCTAGAGCTTGGTATGCAAGACTGGATAACTATCTACAACAACAAGGTTTCAAAAAGGGAGTGGCTGGAAGCAATCTATACATAAAGACAGATCAAGGGAAGTTACTAGTTGTCTTGTTTATATCGATGATCTGATTTTTGCTAGTAATAATGATGAAATGAGCCATGAATTTTCTCAAAGCATGGAAAAAGAGTTTGAGATGTCAATGATAGGAGAGCTGTCCCACTTCTTTGGACTTCAAGTATCTCAAACCAGAGCAGGATTGTGTATATCTCAAGCCAAATATCTAAAAGACATGCTAAAAAAATATGGAATGGAGGATTGTGCACCCGTGAGCACACCTATGACCACAACCTGCAAATTGAGCAAAGATGATGATTCCCCTCTAGTAGATGCAACTCATTATAGGTCAATGATTGAGCCCTTCTATACTTAACAGCTACACGACCAGACATAATGTAAGTAGTAGGAATGGTGGGAAGATTTCAATCTGCTCCCAAACAATCCCATTTATTAGCTATAAAAAGAATTCTCAGATATTTGAAGGGAACTTTTGATTTCGGTCTTTGGTACCCAAAGAACTCAACACTGACTGTAACTGCATACACCAACACTGATTGGGCCCAAAGTATAGATGATCGAAAAAGTACTAGTGGAATTGCATTCTTCCTAGGAGACTATTTGGTATCATGGCTTAGCAAAAAATAGTCATCCATATCATTATCCACAGTCGAAGCCGAGTATATTGTTGCAGTAGACTGTTGTACTCAGATACTATGGATGAAGGAAGCTCTAAAATATCTCGACATATGTACAAATCAACCAATTACCATCCATTGTGACAACACAAGTGCTATCAGTCTCAGTAAAAATCCAGTGATGCACTCAAGAACCAAACATATACCAATCAAGTATCATTTCCTCCATGAGCAAGTAGCTAAACAAAACATTGTCCTGGAATATATCAGTACTAAGGAGCAAATAGCTGATATTTTCACAAAACCTCTTCCTCGAGAAGCATTCGAACATCTGCGTCAAAAGATAGGGGTTATTTCTTTATCATCACTCAAGTTCATTCATAAAGATGTAGCAGGACAGGGGGAGCAGTTTGACAGGGGGAGTCCATATGCATTCCTTTGCCATTGATGTCAAAGGGGGAGAGAGCAGAAGAATATGGCCATCAATAACAAAGGGGGAGATTGTTGGACACAGATTGTCATTGATGTCAATATGGCAATATTCAAGGAAGGAGACAGAGCCAAAGAAGAGGAGCCACCAGAGGATCAAATGGCACAAAGAGCTGATAGAGAAAATGGAGGCACGCAAATAAGTCATCGAAGAACTTATATGTATGCAGGTAACAGCTACAAGCAGAACTGTCAGAGCAACAGAGGTGTAGACAGAGCAAACAAATGACGCAAAAAGCCATCGAAGAAACAGAGGACGCAAACAACGATCAGAGAGCTTATACGCATGCATTTAACAACTATCACATGTATGCGTGCAACTGCCACCACAGTAAACAGAGCCAAAACAAAGCCATCAGAGGAAGCATATTACACAATCGGGAGCTATCGGAGGCAAAACCCATCTATATATGCATTAACAGCTATCGCATTCGTTGCTACATCGCAAGCCGTCGAGCCCTGAACCTTTGCGATTTGCGATAGCAATTATCGCATTGGCATTTCGGAGCAGGTATCACAAGTATGTAAGGCCCTGACCATATGCGACTTGTGATCGCCGATAGCGATATCACATCGGACCTCCGCTAAGGGCAACCCCTGATTGCGATAAGGTTGCAGACCCAATAGGTATATTAACTTCTGTTTATTGTTATATCGCATCTGACGTGTCAGGAGCGGAAGTCATGAAGTGTCAAGTGGACCATTGCGATCGCCGATAGCGATTATTGCATCGGGAATTCAGACCAGAGGGAACATAGTGTTAAGTGGCCCTTTCCTTGCGATCGCCGATTGTGATAAGGTTGCAAACCCGACGAGAATATCAACTGCAGTTTATATAATATCGCGTCCAGCAGGGGAATCGGCCATCGAAAATTGATTGTGTTATGTGTGAACCTCCAGAAGCAGTGATTGCGATAAAAGGATGACGTGGCATAGGAAGCTAAAGTAGATGGAGAAGGGAAGCCAGAAGGTCTAGTGAGTGTTGAGGAAGCTGAAGCTCAAGTGAGAGAGGAGGAAGCCAAAGAGCCAGTGAGCAAGCAGAAACGAATGGACAAAGGCATGAGAATGTATAAAAAAAAAGAAAACAGAGAACGACAGGTGCAGTTGTTGTGTTGAATACCCTGAGTATGAGATAGTGGAAGTAGTAGAGGAAAAAGGGGTAGCAGAAGTAGTGGAAGCTGAATAGAGTGCAGTAGCATACCAGTGTATACCAAAGTTGGGTTGGAGCCCAAGAGGTTGGAGCCTCATAATTGAATAGGACTGAAGTCATTGGGGGTAGGTGCTCCTAAGTGCAGAACCACTGGAAAACAAAGTTGGTGCTCTGGAGGTTGGAGCCTCACTAAAGTCCAAGTTGGAGCTTGGCAACTAATTCACAATCTGATTTATACTTATATTGTATTTATTTCATTGCACTGTCTTGAGTTTTAATAAAAGAATTTATTCCGATTATTGATCTTTGTGTTCTGCGTATACATATACATATCTATATATGCTTTTGGCAATCACTAGAACAAAAAATAATAAATACTGATTCACCCCCCCCTCAGTATTTCCAACAATCACACATCTCTTTTATGCAGATTGCAGTCCCAAAAATAGAACCATTTGTTGGCTTAGTGGGTCCTGACCCAGGTTCAGAGTTAGTTTTTCCAAACAAATCCCTATACTACTAGCCCTTTCAACATCAATCTCTGAAGCGCAGACTGAAGTCTCACTCGAAGCAATATGGGGGGATGCTGGAACCAAGTTTCCGCACCCAGAGATGAGCATGATGTCATTTTATGCCCTAAATCTTCCTTCGCGCAGATCGATAAGCCTTTAGGGCTTATCAATATAACTACCGTTAATCAAATTCTATACCTCTTTCAACATTCACAACTATCTTTCGTGGACCTTGAATATGTGAATCAACTACTTACATGCATCAAAGATTACTAATGCAGAAAGAATTACGATAAAAGAGAGCAAATTGGGTAACATCTCTACATGAATACAATATTGAAATTAAATTGGCGAACATTATCAGAGGGAAAGGTTTCTGCAAGCTACTTATAGAAGAATCTAACATACCAGCCGAAGGGGACACAGGTAACAGTGAACACATCTCTGAGGTAAGTGTAATTGATGTTGATTCCCAATATGTTGATTTAATTTTTTATTTAAAAAATGGATATGCTCCTCTTGAACTCAATTATAAAACAAAAAGATCTTTATGATTAAAAGCAAGTCATTATGATATTTTTGATAATGTGTTATTCAATATAAACTATGATTCCATATTGTTAAGATGCCTCAAAAAATCCAAAGCACAAACAATTTTGCAGCAACTTCATGATGCACTAGCAGGTGGACATTTTGGAGGAGATACCACTGCACACAAAATCTTGCATGCTAGATAATACTGGCCACTCTCTTCAAAGATACCCACACATACGTAAGGAAAAGTAAAACATGGCAAACTACTTCTGGAAGACAACAAAAACCAGCCTTGCCTTTGCAACTAGTCAACATCGAACTGCCTTTCAAACACTGGGACTAGATATCATAGGTGAGATCGTTCTTCATTATTCTAAACAACATAGATATATTCTCACTGCTACAGATTACTTCATTAAGTGGGTGGAAGAGATTCCGCTAAAGGTAGTCAATTATGAATCTGTTATTGAATTTATTGATCAATTTATCATTTCAGGATTTGGTTTTCCTTCTACACTTATATTTGGTATGATTGAATTTTCAATTAGGAGGGGTTTTAAACTAAAATATTTTGCTAATTACTGTCCCTAGGAAAATGGTTTGGAATAATCCACTAATAAAAATATCCTTAGAATAATCAAAAGAACTTTTGATCAAAATCAAAGAAACTGACACAAAGCTTTAATATTTGCTTTATGGGCTGATAGGATAACTCAAAAGGCCTCTATAGGTACTTCTCTATTTAACCTAGTCTATGGGAAGGAAGCCATTATTCCATCACATTTAGCTCCTCCTTCATTACCCTTAGTTCAATTTATTAAAGAAAAACATTCTTCTTCCTTGCAATTAAGAAATTCACAAATCCTAAAACTAGAAGAAGAAAGGGAAAAGGCCAAAGTCACGCACACCAAGCATTAAAAGATGGTGAAATTTTATTTTGATGCAAGTTCAGTCACACAAAGATCCTTCCAAGTTGGAGATCTAGTTCTCAAGTGGGACGAAGCACAGGAAGAAAAAGGGAAACATACCAAATTTCAGAAGTTATGGCTTGGTCCATTTTAGATTGTTGAACATATAAGCCCATCTACATTTATACCTCAAGATTTATCAGGAAATAGAGATTATCTTCCTGTAAATCACTTCCATTGTACATCCCGCTACAATTTATTTTCCTTTTACATATTTTTTTAACAAAATTTTAAGTAGTACTCTATTGACTTTTCAAACATCTCTTGAAGTTATTTTTATTTTTCATTTTGAAGGTAGGAATTTTTAAGAAGTGGTTACCAAAATTGAAAATTAGATAAAATTATAGAAATCTGAAAATGTTTCCCGTTAAGTTGTAAAATCTTTAAAAAACCTCAAAAATTATATCCTTATACTCTAGTTTTAGTCAAAAAAAGGTTATCCTTAAAAAGTAAATATTGTCTTACAACTTAAGCACTTTCAACTCTATTACACTGAACAATCCCTCTTGTGGACAAGAACAATCTCCCTAGATCCTAAATGGAAATAGAAACAATTATGACAAATGAACTGACTCTTTCCCTAAGTTGAACTTATTTGAATTATAAGCAGTATAGCTAATGGATAGACCTCTTACTAGTTTCACGAAATGTTTGATGAAGATCCCTTATTATGACTTGATGCAGCTCTTCAATGTTTGATAGGACCTGCAAACATAAACCATAAAAGGATCAAAAGCACATGTGATATAATAATTCAAACAACTTAGCCTAATGATCAAGGAAATTAGGGATTGACTTTGCCTTAATAAATATAATAAACAATTGTAAACTATTCATCATTCACAAAAGATAAAATAAATGGGAGAAAGTGCTCATTTTTATTAATTAGAATATAAGAGGATCCTTACTACCTTCGCTTTGATGCCATGAGGTCCCTCCCAATGCCTTCAATCTCCTCCATAGATGATAAGCTCTCCAATATTAAACCAACAACATAAGTTTGTATTCTATGAATTCTGACCTCCTTCATCCCTCAACCCTCTAGTTCTTTTATAGACCAAGAGGGGGAAGTTTCAGATCCGTAATAAGAGGATGAACATCCTTTAATGAAGAATTAGGTTACCATGAGAAAAGGGATGGAGATTCGTGCTATGAGATTTACAGTTCAAATAGTCATCACCTGGAAGCATTCAGTTGGGAAATATTCGACCAACTATGTTTCTATAATGTACTTTTTATTTTTACTTTCTAGAATTCACCTACGCAGGTTTATAGTTGCAGGCAGAGTGCATCTCTACACTGTTCTTAGAGTCAATTTTAGCACATGCATGGGAAACTCTAGAGAAATCGGTGGAGGTGGAACCTAACAAGGTGTAAGGGCTATTTGACCCAAATTTCTCATGTACTTCAACATATTTTGAGTTGCTTGACTTCTAAGGGAGTTGGATTCAACATGTTCACGGATGGTAAAAATATCCATAAACTGATCAAGTGTCATGGCAATAAATTGACGTGTAACAAACTGGTATTTGTCATCCAAAACCCTTAAGGAGTCAATAATACTCCCCATCCATTAAAAAGGGAATTTTTTAGAGTGTAATTCTAAAATATAATAAATCTAAAAAGATAAGAGGTCTCATCACGATCCTTCTTACCATGTTCATAGGGAACGAATTAAACTGACATTACGACACTAAACACCAAATCAGGGTAATGGCTTATGATTTTTAATTGTAAGATAAGGGGTCTCATTACAAGCTAGCTTGTTCAGTTTTGATTATTGCGAGTGAATGGCATTGTCGTTATCTAGCCACCAAACCAGGACAATGGATTTTTAGCATTAAGAAAACAAAACTTACCTCTAATTATTGCCCTATTAAATGGATGGGACAATGGATTGTTGTTGGTTAAGAGGTAACCCTGTCAGGGTTTGGCTCCGCCTGTGATGAACGAGTACATTACAAACTAAGCCGTAAAATGCCCCCTACTTTATTTTTATCAACTGATTAATGATTGATACAAGTAAATAGGATTTTTTCATTCACGAAAGGTTTTTAAAAGAAATTGCAATTTAATGATTTTTATAGTTAGAGTAATTTTATTTATCTAAATGTTTCGAAAAGTAGTTTCCACTTTCTAAACTATTTTTATTGAATATTTTAAGAAACTCATAATTTATCAGAGATAACTGGTTCTTCCAGTGAATCGCCAATTATTGTACTGTTCAAGAACCCCCATTTTAATGTATTCTAAATTTCCTATGAAATTTATTATATTAAAATAGGGACCCTTTCGTTTTAGAAAATCAACATCAAATTTTTTTTAATAAAGAACTATAACCAAAGTTTAATACCTAGGATTTTTAATTAAAACCCAAGTATTAAACCTTGATTATCCAAAAAACCAAATTTTAATAGCCCCCGAGACCAAAACTATACTTAGGTTTCAAAAACCTTAAGTATTAAAAAATATGGGTTACTTAATAAAAAAATAATTAATCAGAGTTTTTAATTCCCAAAGGTTTTATCTTTATAAACGCTGACTCATCCAAAATATAGCATCAAAAAGTTTCTAAAGGCAAAGACTTCCCCGCAAAACTTCGACTTATCTTAAGGCTAAGACTCCCCCGCATCACAAATAAACAAAATTATAAAGGAAAATACCCTTCCACCAACTCTGAATTGTGAAATGTGATTAACCTTGGACCCGAGAGTAAGATTAATACAATACTATGATTCCCCACACTCGCATTTATTACAATAAACCACAAAAATTAACTCACATGCCTTAACTCACTGTGATTGCAATTTAATCCTGGACCTGTTGTGACTATAAAACGTAGTTAAATTATTATCACGTTTGAGGCTATCACAAAAAATTCCAAGAGTCATGCCTTCTGCCAATTGCAATTATGATATGATGTATCATGTCGATTGCAATATGATGTATCATGTCAATTGTGATATGATGTCATACTCCACGTCATCTTCCATGTAATCCACCAAGTCACCATTCCACATGGATCTGCCATGTGAGAGTGACGTCACCATCATTTCATCCCTTCCCAAATATCACAAATCGCAAGTCTTTCTACCAACTCTTATACTCTACCACTCCATAACTGCGATATATGATTAGCGGGGACATGATAGGATTATATATTCCATTCCATACATCCCTCGTGTTCACACGATCACATAAAACCATGGAACTTAAGCCATTCCTCCTCTGCCCTTTCTAATTGTGATTTGGTCTTTTTCAGATTTTCATCTATTTTAATTGGGATTCTCCTTGCTTGAAATATGACGATAATTCAACCCCTGATTCCAAAGCGATTGCGATATGATTTAAGAATGCCCCCTTTTTATTTTTTTGGAATACTCCGGCCTAAAATGTGATTGAGATTATTCTAAGTTCTACCCCTAGTTTAAAAGCAACTTCGATTTGCGATAAGGCTGTAAAGTCCACTTAGCTTGTCACAGAACTAACTCCACATTCCTCTCCATGATGGTTGTGTTTGGGATTTATTACACTCTACGCTTTTATCCTGATTTCCTGCAAAATTAAATTGAAAATCGCTTATCAGTCTCACTTATTTTTAGCTCATCAATTCTTGTTTTCGTGTTCAAGTTCATGATAGAAGAGGACAGTTGTGCTGATAAGTGACAATTCAGTTCAAACAGATAGAAAAACATCCAGAGATTCTGATGGAATAAACAAAGCTGATAAAGACAACAAATCACATTCAAAACATTGCTACCAAAAACTATTTTTCTTTAAGTGTATTGAAGGGATCTGTTTAAATGCCCTCAACGCTCTACACAATACATTCAATTGTTTTTATGCAATTGTATCTTACTTGTTGTATAAACTTAAGGTCCTGAATTTTATGAAGAAAGGCTTACAAAATTTCTCACTATTGTACTTTCATACTTTTCTCAATAGAATGACTGGAACATTGTTTTAGAAATTTTCATGAAGAATTTTGAGAAGTTATATTTTTGTACTTCCGAAATCATCTTTGTGAGAAGGAATAAAATACTGCTATTTCTTTTATGAGTTGAGCAACGTACATCTGGTATTTCTATCTTTGTGCCTATGTTTTGTTCATAAATAAATAGTAAATTATTTTTTCATATTGCTTGTTACATGGTATTTAAAGAACAATGCTATATGCATTCATTTTTGATCATGTTGTCATTGATGTTTTAAATACATGTAAGTAATTTTCTTTGATATTCTAAATGCGATATGAGTTATGCACATTATTTTGATTAACTATTTAATCAATATAACCATCTTGAAATATTTTAATTTCCATTGGTGTTTGAGCAATCTTTATTGTCATTTACTCTGGAAAATCATTATAGATCGCATCTAGATAAATGGTAAATAATGTCGGGTTATAGAGTAGATTAATGCATATATTTTCCATCTGATTCATTACTACAAATCCATCTATTTTGCTCCATTGTAAGCATTACACACTCATTCAATCACCTTTCATTGGGAAACCGTCCCATTATCCCCAGTCGAAACCACTACCTAAAAAAAAACTTCTCTTTAGATCTCTTCACCCTTACCCATGGTATTTCACACCCTTGAACTTTTAATGTCAAGGTATTCCACTATACACTACTCCTTACTCTACCATAGCAGGCTTTGATTGGTCTAGAATGGCTTTTGGAAGTATGTCCTCTGGTACATCTATGTTTTCTGCTTCTCTGGAGTACCCTTTATATGGTGGTCCATCAGTGACTCCTGGATATAAATCTCTTTCTGGGACATATTCAAGAGCTTCTCCCTCAAGTCAACCTTTAACTATGTCAATTGGGTTAACTGATCAACACTTCAGGGTTTGACATCTTATTAGTATATAAATATGATTTCCAGCAATGTAGGGAATCCTCAAACAAACCCAAAATGCGATTATTACCTGCTTGGGGGAAAAGATCATATCCTCCTCCAGGAGGACAACCTTTAGTTGGAACTTATCCTACAGGTGGAGGGAAACCTCCTACTAGAAATTATCCATTTTATGGTCAGATCCATAAACTAGTTTAGGTCAACCTGTTGTTTCTTAACCCATTGTTGGTAGTTTGTTCCCTAGGATGAACACTATTTGGAATTCGTCATATAACTAATAGTTGTTGCCAGTTTCTCCTCAAGTGCCCAACTCTCAACCTGCTCATCTTGTCAGATGACCTATCCATCCAATGCCTTTTCAAGGCATTCCTATTCAAGCCCAACAGCCTTTGCAGGGTTATCTATCGACACCTATTCAACAACCATTGTAGCAACCTGTCCTGAGTACTCCACAAAACCTGGTTCAGTCTGTTGTGCCAATAATATTCAAACTCCAATTATGATTTCACCACGAACTCCCATCCTAGGAGTATCACAAGTAAATGTTCCCATTGCTTCTCAAGTAAAGACACGACCAACTACTCAGACTACTCCTCAAGTATTTCTTATCAAAATGCTTCTACGATTCAGTCTATACCCCAAATACTTATGGTGCAATCTACTATACCATATTTGAAAACATTGTTTCAAGGGTAGGTTCTACAAGGTCAATCTCAAAGTCAATTTTTTCAAGGCCAACCTTTTCAAAATCAATTATTTCAAGGTCAGCCGTACCAAAATTAACCCTTTCAAGGACAACTTATCCAGGGTCAAATGGCTAAGGGTCCTCCTTTCCAAAATCCACCATACCCCGTTCATACTTTTAAGGTACCTATTCAACTGAAATTTGGTATGGCTCATCTTGGATATCCAAGAGGTATGAAAATTATAACTGCTCAGTTCATTCCAGGATATCTTGGGTATCCTCCTCCTAGTACAAGACACATCCCTTAGGGTTATTAATATGTGCAATAAGATCCTAACATTCAGTTATCATTTATTGCAACTTTGGATTTACCAGACCTATCTCGCTTAACAAATGATCCTATTTACTGTTTACCATATTGGTCGGCAATCCCTATGAATTTTCCCAATGATATTGCTAAATTTGAAGGTAAATCAAGAGAATACCCATCAAATCATGTTATGACTTACCATCTTTGGTGCACGTTGAACTCATTAATCAATGATTCTATTATATTACAACTTTTTCAACAAACCTTAACTGGTTCGGTAGCCAAATGGTATGTAGAATTGTTGTGAGCTTCCTTCGGTGCATTCAATGCCCTTGTTGCTTCGTTTTTGACACATTTTCAGTTACCCATTCGATACGATAATGGAACTGAACATTTAAACTCTTTAAAATAGTCAATGTCAACACATATTTCAAATCACATTCATGAATGGAGATGAAGACATCGTTTGGTTAAAGTTTATATCCCACACGAGATTTTGTCTGAATGGTTCATAAAATATCTTTTGCCAGTAATTACTAAAGATGTTGCCAAAGGGGGTGTTGTAACTGAGGTTTAATGCTCGTGCCCAATACTTGGATCTTCTTTATACTCAGTTTGGCACTTTATATGAGAAGATCCCAGATTTGCCTCATCGCAATCAAACCAACCCATCCATTACAAGATCACATGCCATTGACTATATGATTGGTTTTGTGAGCCAAAAATATTAGAATAAAAAGAAGAACTCTTAGAAAACTTAGATTTTGGCTTTATCTGATTCACCCGAAGAAGATCCTTATCCTGAAATTACTTCTGAAATAAACATCGTAGAATCATCTACTGGAAAAAAATAAGCAATATGGAGGTAAGAAAAAGGGAAAAGATAAACAATAAACTTCTCTTAAGGATAAATCAAACAAGAAAGAACCATCTGATGAAAAGAATAAACCTCATTATTCTTGTCTAATTTGTGATGAAGATCATTACACTAAGGAGTGCCCTCATCGCAGCAAAGTTTTTAAATTCATTAAAGGTTAACCCACCTGAGTTGTTTTGAAGGACCCCTTCCCTCCTCAAGACAGTAAAATGGTTTATCATAACCAATATTCCTCCTCCACATCCACATATATCATGATGATGTCTTCACAAGTTACGGTAGCAACGAGATCTAAAGACTATGGATCAAAGCATCCTATTGAAGATGGAGATGGTTCCAACTCACCTAGCCAAACTTCCGCACCCACTCCTGCTTCCCATTACACATTGAAAACCCTAACCCTGATATGGTAATTTGACCACCTCTTGAGGGTGTTCTTAAAAAGTCAGTCTTTAACCCTCATGATAGGGCTGCTTAGAATTACAACATTGTTGAAGATTTGGCTATGTCACCTTCGAAAATGTTGGCTCTTGAAGTGCTCCAAACTTGTACATCACAAAGGAAATTAATTTTATCAACTATTTTAGAAATATATTCTCAAGACTCTAATTTAATTATTTTCGATCTCGAAAATCATGTACTGTGACTCTCACATCAAAAATCTTTCAGATACTAGTCCATGTCAAAACTAGAAGGGCTTTGCGAATAGTAATTAAAAAAGGACCATCTACATATATTATTCCTATTGCTTGTTGGAAAGCTTTAGGCTCTCCAACAATCAATCAGTCTCCCATGACTTTGAAATCCTTTTATGGAAGAGGTTTTTGCCCTTTTGGAATTTTAAACGATTTACCTATAGAAATAGAAGGTAAAACAAATGTGGTTGAAGTTGAGGTTGTTGATGCTTAGCTTAACTATAACCTTTTACTTGGCTGAAGTTTGAATTATGCCATGTCAGCATTGGTCTTGTCATTTTTTCAAATGATTATGTTTCCTCACAAAGGAAAAATTGTTAAAGTATACCAATTGTCTTATTACACTTCAAACCCTAATTCTACTAGTAGTATTCCTTTTGTTGGAAAATTGACTACTCTGTATGAAGAAGTTGGTGTTGGTCTTCTCAAAGACTCACCTCTAATGGGAAATTTTGCATTATCTCCACCAAATCCTCCTCATAATGTTGCCCAGGTTAATATGATTACGTCAAGTACTTTTGAATCTTCAGATCCTTGAAAAGCACCTTTAGAGTTAGAATTAACCTCATACAGCAGTGAGATGCCTCTTAGTCCTTTTGAATTGGATTATCAAGAAGTCCAATCGTTTTCCAACCCATCAACATATGAAAATTATCAAATGAATACTCTCATCAATGAGTATTCTCATTTTTCACGTAACCAATTTAAATGCCTGATCCTTTTGATAAATAATTTTTAAATGATGAAGGTATTATGGAAGTAATGAATTTGGACGAAATGCCATGGCACGATCATCATCATCTCTCATCTTTCTTACCCTATCTTTACAAAGTTGAGAATATTTTCTCATCTATTTTTTCATCAAAGATTATTACTGATCCTCAATGTCCCATAGCTATCCTTTCTTCTGATTATGAGAAGAATTTAAGAAACATATCTGCAATGGTACCAATAGACATCTCGGTGAAACCAAGAATTACTGAAAATATTCATATAGGAGATTAGTTCTTTAGAAGAGATTCAGACATATAAAGCCCTATTTCATGAATTCTGTGACATTTTTTCCTTGTCTTACGAAGAAATTCTATGAATCGACCGTAGTATTTTAATACATGAAATCAAAACTTACCCGGATACCAAGCTTCTCAAGAAAATATTGCATCCAATTTATCCATGAAATTTTTTTGTTATAAAAGTTGAGGTTGAGAAACTGTTAAAGGCAGGATTCATTTACCCCATTCCTTTAACTGATTGGGTATCAAATATTGTACCTGTTAATAAAATCAAGAAACTATTCGAGTATGTGTTGATTATAGGGACATTAATAAATATTTTCCTGAAGACAACTATCCAACCATGTATATCAATCAAATTGTTGATGATTGTGATGGAAATGAGATTTTCTCTTTCATGGATGGATTTTCTAACATAAAACTACATTTATTTGTCCATGGGGAACCTTTGCCTATCGAAAACTCCCATTTGGATTGAAAAATGCTAGTGCAACTTTTCAAAGAGAAATGTCTTATGCATTTCATGTATCAAACATATTGTTTAGCTCTATTTAAATGACCTACCAACTCATTCAATGAAAAGGCAGGATCACCTGTTGCATTTAAAAAAAAAAAATCATTAGATGTGGGAACTACAATATACATTTGAATCTGCACAAATGCATTTTTGTGTACATTGCGATTGACTTCTAGGATTCATAGTCTCAGAAGAAGGCATTCGTGTTAATCCCTTTAAGGAAAAGGAAATTTTGAATTTTCTTACTCCTCCTAGTCTTCGCTAATTCTAGAGTTTGCAAGGGAAAGAAAACTTTCTACGTAGATTTATCCATAACTATGTTGAACTGACCCAGGGTTTTACCTGATTGTTGAAAAACGACATTCCATTTATTTGGGATGAGCTTGCTCAAAAATATTTTGATGCATTAAAACACGCGTTGACTAACACACCATTGTTGCATCCATATGATTATCATCAAGATTACTTTCTATACCTAGTTGCGTCTGATGCCACCACTGGCATGGTGTTAGTTTAAGAAGATGACTCTAGAAGCGAACACGTGATTTATTATCTAAGTAGGAATCTCACTAAAATTGAGATCAAATACACACATGTTGAGAAGCTAGCTTTGGCAGTTGTTCAAGTTGTTCAACATTTCTGTCACTATATACTTTTGCGAAAAATAACTGTTATTTCATATTGCAACCCTATGATGTATATTCTTGTCAAGCAATTTCTAGGGGGAAAATATTCCAAATGGATAGTGATTTTACAAGAATTTGATTTGGAATTCAAAACATCTAAATCAAAGAAATCTTTGGTTTTCACTGAATTGATGTGTGAATTTCCCCATACTAATAGAGAACCTATGCCAGAAGACTCTCTTGCTGATGAATCTCTCTTCAGTATGTCTGATCCATGGTATGGAGATATCATTATATATCTTCAAACCCAGACTTTTGGGCATGATTTATATTGAACTCATCGTCATCTAATCTAGTACCAATCCTAGCAATACAATATTGTTGGTGACACTCTTTATCGTCGCGGTGATTCTATCTTTCAGCATTGTTTAACTCACCAAGAGGTTTAAAAGCATTGAATGAGTACCATTTTGGAGCATGTGGTGGTCATATGTCTTGGTATGCCACTGTCCAAAAGATATTGCATGAAAATTATTTTTTTCCTTCCATGTTTAAATGTTGCATAATTGCAGTAAACAAATGTCATAATTGCTAGGTCTACGATCGTAAGATGCAAGTGCTCTAGCTCCTCTTCACCCTATTATAGTTGTCGATCCTTTTGCAAAATGGGTAATATATTTTGTCACCTATAACCCTCACTTGATCGGGGGCCATGGGTATATTATCCTTGTAGTTGATTACTTTAAGAAATGGGACGAAGCAATGCCTACATATAAAGACGATGGTGAAACTACAATAATTTTCATTTCCAATAATGTGATTGCTAAGTTTGGTGTCCCACAAGCTATTGTTATAGACCATGGTAGCCATTTTCGTAGCTTTATGATGATTGAACTATCAGCAGATCTCAATCTATGTCATGATATATATACTCCTTATTATCCACAAGAAAATGGTTAAGTCGAAGTCATCAATAAAGTTTTAACAAACATGATTAAACGATTAGTTGGTATTCATAAGGGAAACTGGCATACCATGATTTTTCTAGCACTATGGGCATACCGTAGTACTGCAAAAATATCTACGAGTTTTACTCCTTTCCAACTTGTTTATGGTTTGGAGGCAGTATTTTTGTTTGAATGTGAGATTCCATCTTTGAAACTAGCCATCAAATTGTTACTAGCTACGTCTGCAAAGGAAGAGAATTTTTAACACTTAGCACATTTAGATGAAACTCACCATGAGGCTGCATTGGCTAGTGAGGCTCATAAAAAATGAGTTAAAGCTAATTTGATCAAAAGGGGAGTCCTCATTCATACACAAAAGGTGACCTAGTCTTAGTTTATGTTAAAGCTCATGGCAAGTTAGGTGCAGGAAAATTCGAGCCCATGTAGCATGGCCCTTACATTATAAAATGCATATTAGCTAAAGGAGCCTATGATCTGGTGGATTATGATGGTATTCCTTTTGGAAGGCCTAGAAATGGTCTTCACCTAAAGAAATATTATGGATAAAATATTTCATGGAGATTTGTACATTATTTGTAGTTTTTAGGTGTATGCGATAGTTAATATTTTACAATTTCATACTATGTCTCCTGTGTATCTTGTTTTGTGCTTGATTCACAGATGTTGACATTCCCTCAAACCTACATTGGCTTTGCTGATGGCGCTACTCATAGTACTCAGAATTTATCTTCCACAACCTGGGATATTTATTCACCCAGTGATGAGTTAGCCTCTATTCACGGAATATGCCTTAGTCAAACAACGAATAATATAGTAGACTATAGTGCAGTTATTGAACTATTATCTCACACCATCTCATTTGGTATTCGACATTTGATTGTTAGGTTATATTTTTAATTCTTAGTATTACATTTAAACAATGTCTATGTAGTAAGAAGTTCATCAACGTTAAGATTTTTTTTTACAAATCCGTCTTTTGGAAAGCCAGTTTGATTACATTGAATATCAACACATTTGAAGAAATTTAAACACATTAATTATTGCACTAGCTAATCATGTGTTAAATAGACATTTGCAACATTTGTAAGTAAAAACCATATTCATCCACATATTGATCAAAGATAAACTGAAATCAAAAGTAGTAGTCTTCATTAGCCTAAAGTTTGTACAAAAGTGTGTCATACAAAAATATGTCATCCTCGAACATAAGGATCCGTGCCCTTTATTTCTAAATATGATGATACAAAAATCAAAATGTGACCCTAAAAAACTAAACAAATAAGCATGAAGATGCTCATGATAGCAAACTATGGCACGGGCATCCTGACGCAGTAATCACCTAAGTGGTATTAGAACTCCAACCACATGATGTTGATACTGGAGAGGTATGTCATATGTCCCAATCTTTGGGATGTCTAAAGTAAACCTCTCCAGGTTGTGTTCCAGCTCTGTTAATGCCTCTGCTACATCTGGGTTAGCTGCCACAACTACTAGAGGCTGCTCACCTCGCCTATCAAAGCATCTCAACCATGTTGGTTAGTTTAGGCCCACATATGCATATGCATTTAAGATAATTAGCCTTTTAAGACAACAAAAAAAATAAAAATTAAAATTAAAATTAAAATTAAAATTAAAAAATAAAAAAATGAGAAATTCTTACCTAGGTCACCCCACTACATCCCTGCTAGAAGTGGGATATCATGGTCACCTCTGTAATCCATCCCTACATATGGGAATTTCTCAATAGAAATGATCTGTTGGCCTAACCAGTCAAAAACCTAAGGGGTATATCTTACCACCGATCCATCACCTCCATGACACGCCATAAGCAAGATCCATCTCAACATATGTAGATCCTAGGGGTATCCCTCATTCACTAAAATCTATTGTGGCCGAAGGAGTGGAATCCTCTATAGGAAAAAATAAACCAGAATGGCACCATAACAAAAGGTCTTTAGTTTTCCATTTTTACATTTGGTTAGTTGTCCTTTCATGTTCATAACCACATCCTCACACCAGCTAAATACCGTGGATTCCCAGCATTCTAGGGCAGTCTGCATCTGTGCCTTTATGGCGAAATGAAAAGTTGAGCTACCACATAGCTTGTTGAAAGTAAATTATATGGTTCTCAAGGGCATGATTCTAATGGTTTGAATGTCAATCCTGCCATCCTTAAGTTTTCTATTCCCACAAAAACATTGTAGGTACCCATCAGTAGTGTCTCCTCCTCTTCTCTGCCCAAATAAAGAAATATCGGCTCCTCTATGAGAAAACCCAGTCAAGAAGTAGATGGCATTGACATCGATGGTAACATGTTTATCTACGATCACAAAGCATTGTTCCTAGAAATTCCATGTCGTTACCAACCATGTCATCAGATCTACCTAAGCTTTCATCTGAGGAATAAGCCAATATTTTAAGAGGCCAGAAGTTCTCAAAGCTTGCAAGGTAGCTGGATATTCTAAAGTCGTTGAATCATGCACTTCATCTTCTCTCTCCCTCCATTCCATTTTTGAAAAATATATAGACCTCAAATAACATTTAAAAGGATTTGGAATCAGTAGTGAAGCTAATCACACATTTTTTGGGGTTCATTTTCTTTGTTTTTAAAACTCTTAGCGTTTGCATTATCGGTCTTTTACAAATAGGTCATAGCCGTGCATATTTCTAGGAAAATTTCTACGCATTTTGTGTTTTTATGTGTGTAAAAAATTATCAATTTGTGTGAACCCGGTGGAGACGGTCCGCACATGGTCGAGGACACATTTTTTTAACAAAATAGCTCTACAAAAAATAAATTGTAAGACTAAAATGAAAATATGAATGAATGAAAAGATAGATTGTGCGGAGATATCTTACCTGGAGGAAATGGTTTATGATTTAGTCCACTAGTTGGCTCGGAATCAGTCCCAAACGTTTGGTGTTAAAAACCCCTTTTCTCTGCTCTTAAATGGTAAAAATGAAAATCATAAATATGAATTACTTTTTCAATTTTTATAAATTTTTGAGTGATTAAAATATTATTTTTTATGATTGAGACCTTTAAAAGTGAAAATTTTATGCTTTTACCCTAATATTGAGCAGTTATGATGATTTATTGAGTTTAAATGTGCAGAATAGGATACAATGTGAAAATAAATAATTTTTATTATCAATAGACTTTTATCACTTTTCATGCTCTTAAAAATTACAAAAATTTAAACCCTAGAGTCCTCTTTTAAGCCCTTTTTAGACTCATCAAATATGAAAACATTGTCGAGTACCTCATTGTTTAAACACGTAAAAGTAAATGAACAACCATCCACTTAGTATAAGTTTACCCCTTTTACAAACTGAGCTAGGATTGTTTACAAAATAGGTATATGTTGATCAAACATGGTCAATAGAGTTCTCCCTTGTATTATTTTATCCTTGTTCGGACATAAGAGACTAAACGTATGAAAAAGAACATGATGGAGTTGTTGGGTGCAGAAATTTCAGTTCAGCAAACTCCTTCAACACTTGATTTGTCAACCCATGGCTACATAAGCTTAGAGGTGTAGCACAGGAAATGCCAATGAATGATATGAACCTTCACTAAATCCGTTACTATCTTTCCTAATTATAGTTTGCAGAATAAAAAAGATAACGGAAAATAATACCAAGAGAATTTTGGTGCTGGAATGAAAAATAAAGTACGTGGCAGAAACTGAATAAAAGGAACTTCAAATCAATCCTGATCCATGAAAGCTAAATATCTGAGATTAAGTTTAGTGCAGTCATAAGACAAAGAAATAATTAAACTATTAAGAACGTTTGTCTTCATTAAATATTTTCCTTCCTACACTAGACCATTGTTCCTGCACTACAACAACGTTCTTGCACTGAAATGATGTTCCTGTACTAAAGCGATGTTCTTGCATGGTGTTATCCTCTACAATGTCCCAAACTAAGGAAGAGGTCGAAAAAGGTAACCTCAAACCACTTGCAGTTCAACAACTAGCCCTACTAAACTAGAGACAAATATCTCTAAGGATTTCACAGTCAATGACTAAAAGAGAAATGGATTTTATGCTGGATATAATAGTTTTAGATGAGTTTTTGAAAATTTAGGGTGTTTGGGTTGCTGGACCAGGGATGAGAAAAAGCAATTGGGTTAAGGTCTCAAAGGGTTACCGTAGTAGACATAAAGAGGAGCAAGATAATAGTGTTTGTGATGGATCTGAGAGTTTGGTCAATGTAGTGTAGGGTCTGAGAAAATTAGAAATTCATAATGAGCATGTGTGCCATGAATTCATTAATCTAGAAGAAGAAATACACATAAATGATTTTCCACATAAGCAGAGTTTTAACATAAAGAATTCTACCTATATAATTGTAAGGAAAATCACTGAGGAAAGAAAAACATGTTAAGATAGATGGATTCATTCATAAGAAATTGACATAGAAGGAAAACAACATCACAAACTCACTGCACATGAATTCCTAAAAAATAGTTGCAACTGCTCCTTTGATCAACTGAGTGAAAGCATAAGATACAAATCCTCTCCTCTGAAGTCCAACCCCTCTCTGAATGAGAAATAATACATATAGACTCAAACAAATAGTTTCCCCACCTTCAAGGGTCGAATCCCTATGTGGTGGAATAGTTTCCAAGAATCTCTCAACCAACAAGTGAGAGTGAGAAGGTCAAAAACAAACTTTTCTCCTAGATTTTGATTTGTGTTTTTCTTCATTTATGAGGCCTAATTAAGCATAAAGACAACCTATCATGCTAATTTATTTCATAATTACATCATCAAGACTTCAAAATATTGAAATTACATCATCAAACAAAGATCTAGCGAAGACATGCTGAGAAAGACTGTAATAGGCAAAAGCGCAGCACATTGAGGCAAAAACGCAGCACACTCAGGCAAAAGCACAGCGCAATATTGCAAAAGGATTTTGGAGGCCTTCCCATGCTCCAAATTCTGAAATTGATAGCTCATTGGAAATATGTGAGTGTCTAGTTGTCATTTGACTATTCCAACAAGTGCTTTGGACACTCCAACAAGGAGAAAATTTAATTTCCCCAAGGCCACTCCAAAACACAACACCTGCTTCAAAATAGTGACAGAAAGTGATTTTTTGACCTGTTTTTGAGCTTTTTCTCCCAATATGTCTACCAAAAATCTTGCAAAAGTGGATAACTGATAAGTAGGGATGATTATCTATCCAAGTATATAACTTTTTTGGCATTTGGATGCCTATAGAGAAATCGCAGCGCCAAGGTACTGCATTTATAACTGCCACTGTGTTTTAAAAACACACCAAAAACCATCAAAATATTTGAAATGACAAAAATTTCTCAAAATTTGTGATTTAAGCTATAATATGGTATGTTATGCCATGAGGGAGGCCTCAACAAGCATATCGAGCTATTCCTTGTCCTTTTGGCTTGTTAGAGTTTGCTTGAGCTTCTTCTTCAAATGTTTGATTCTAACTTGGGATACCTTTTTTCTTGTGTAGTAATGCATACCCATATGCTTTTTCAGGTTATTGTCCCTAATTGTCTTCTTGAGGAGCTTCTCCAAGTGTCCATTGACCTTATCAAGCCAATATACTTTATCTTCATTGATTTCTCTAGTGATTAGGTCATCTACGGTGATCTATTTTCTTGGTGGAGAAACTTCCCTTTGTAGCTCAAGGGCTCTCTTGGGAGCTCTTGTTCTTGGTCTCCCTGATGTACTTTTATTTCCTTTGCGTTTTGACACTTTCAATTGAGCCACTTCTTTTCCCTTTACACATCTTCTTTCTTTGAATAGGCTACTTGTTGGTCTTGGATCATTTGGTTTACTTTCAATTGCATATTCTCTTGTTGCAAGCATGTTATTAAACAAATTGCCTCTACCAAATTGTCTTCCAACCTTTTGATCTCAGCCTCTTTATCCCTTATTATTTTATTTGCGACTCTTTCCTCATGTCCTTTCTCCACCTCTAACACATTTGTACCTGGATGAGTGAATTCCTCATGCTATGATGATGCTCTCTATTCACCTTCTGTAGGCTTGTCCCTTTCAACAATATTTGGAGCAAACACAAGCCTATCACCTCTGGAGTATGTCTTCACCACTTCTTCCATGTATTTCCTCTTGTTAGGTCTACTTGAAGAAGCAACCTCTTGTTTCACTAGTGAGTCTGGAGGTGTTGATTCATTACTAGACATGGCTGGAGAAGATGGTGGAAAAGATGAACTTGAAAAGTCATCCCAAGACAAATTTACCTATGCTAATTGATGACAAACTAACACTTTCCCAAAACCATGATGAAATAGACTATTATGGTGTTTTTCTCCCAGCCTTTGTACCTTTTTTGTCATTTTAATCAGACTTTTATATAGATAGTGAGACAAATTGAGTTTCTGAACATCGGTGGAATGCATCAAAAGCTTTGCATGGTACTTCTATAGCCTTGAATACTTTCCCTCACATGTGAATTACTACATGATCAATTTCAGAGGGGTATATCTTTCTAGAAAAGTTCTAAATGGAAAAATATATTTTAGAGTTGTCTTATATGGTGTTTTTAGGTACATATTGTAATTCTGAATGTCAAGGTCTTCTTTCTTGAACCAAATTTCTCCAGTGTTTGGAATCCATGTGGCTGCAGAGATAATTTTCCTTGAAACAATGAACTCAACTCCTACTATGGTCACTTTATCCTTTCTTAGTTTGGTGGCAAAAGCACTTGTCAGTTGATCATGAAATTTCAGTTGCTCAATTCTCTGGCAAAATGTAAGACAACCTACATCTTCAAATGATTTTCTAATGAAGGGAGATGACAAGATCTCATGGGCTGAGTTGGGTTCATATTTGAGATCTATCCTCCTCTATGCCTCCTTTTTTTAGATGTTTCATATTCTATGTCAACACTTAGCTCGAAGGATAGAAACTAGGGTTTTGCTTGTAGGGAAAAAAATTAGGGATTTTTGGTAGCTATGAGAAAATTTAGGGAAATGAAGGGGATATGGAAATGGAAAAATTCTAGGAAAATTTGAAGAGATAGTGAGGGAGGTTAGGGAGATAGAGAAAGTGGAAATTTAGAATTTGGGTGAGTGAAAGGGTTCGAAACAAGAGAAACACAGTCTAGTGGTTTAGAAGGTGTGCTCTATCTATGGTTTAGGTGAAAATGATGAAATTTGAGTGTCAGTTTGATGGAGGGTATTTAGGAAGGTGTGGTTATGATATAGGATGGTGTATAAACATTTAAATACAAGTTTTAATAGAAATTCAACATGGAAATGATGAAATCTTTGAAGACTGTATTCAAAAACCCTAGGAGAGGGAAATGAAGCCTAGCAATCACAATTGAGAGAACTAAGAGATAATTGAGTTTTATGATAATCCATCAACCTTTATTTGTAGTGGCACACTATGAAAATGGTGGAAGAAACCACTGCAAGAAGCTTACAACATTGGAATGATGATGGAGTAGCTGCTTGGCATTTGCGTAGCACAACAAAGTGATTTGTGCAGCACAAAAGATGAACTTGACTTAGACATGCAGAAACCTATCCTTTCCTAACAATTTCAACCTGATTGTATGGAGTGGAGTGTTGGAAAGTGGAATGGGCAAATAGAACGAGAGTGAAACCTTTTATAAATTAAGAAAATCGATATTTCTTTACAAGTGGTAGTGGACCCACCATAACAATTGTAACTTGAACTTGAAAGTTTGCAACTTCATGAGATTTATGAGAGTATTTAATTTAATAAAATGAAATAATAGCATGATTTAAAACCTTGATTACCAACTTAACCTCTATTATTCCTTAAAAAATGGATTTTAGTGGTAAAAAGACCAATTTTCAGAAATTAACCTATTGACCTAGTGATGAACTAGCATAGGCTTATTAGGTGAATTATGAACATAATGACAATGGGACTCTACTAAAAATGATTTGAATTGACCAAGATGGTGTTATTTGACCATGAGACTGAAAGGAATAGTAGAGACTGACCTTACTAACCGGTGATCAATTTTTTTATTGAAAAACTCTTTGAAACTATAAACATTTGACTTAAAACCCTAATTAAAAAAACTATGTAAGAGCACATTTTATCGCCAGTGACTAACAGGCACTAACATTGGCTCCACCTGGGGATGGCATATCCTTGGAGGTGTCAAGAAAAAAGTAGACCAAGTATCATTATTCATTGGGAAATGGAGTCAAAATATCAAAGACTAAACTCAAACTAAAAACTGACTGACTATCTGATATGACATGACCCTAAAAGAAAAATAAAACTAGCAGTTGATCAAAGAAGCCTTATGGCCTTCTCCTCGGGCTTCAAACTCCTATGATAGCCACTTGACACTTGAACATGAAAATTAAACTGGTATATACAATGGTAATGAAAATTTGCTTAAATTTATTCAAGTATGGTAGTGCTTTAGAAGCCTACCATTGATTGCTCCTCCTGAATAATCTTCCCCATTCATTTCCTCCAATAGAAAATCATTCTTTCCTCTGAAGGCTGAGATTCTATATGATCCTTTCAATAAATTTTCAAACTTTCCATGTTTTCCCTTTTCTTCATTTCTTGCATCCCAACAAAGAACCACATCTCCTAGATTGAAATTGTCTTCCTTTGTATTGCAATCATAAATATTTTTTATTTTTTCCTGAATTTTAGAAGTATTTTGAAAAACTTCCTCCCTAATTTTCTGCAAATGGATCATCTGACTTATTCTTTGATGCATATCATTTGTTTCGCTGTCCAGGTCCTGTAGAATTTTCATGACCGAGACAACAAGAGATGAAGGAAAAATAGTATCAACCCCATACACCAACTAAAAAGGAGACATACCTATGGATTTCTTAGTACTGACCTTATCTGACCATAAAACATTAATGATCTTTTTATGCCAGCTTTTCTTATTGACTTCTAAAAATTTCTTGATAATGTTGACCAGAGATTTGTTGGAAGATTCGGCCAGACCATTCCCTTGTGGGTGATAAGCAGTAGACTTCCCCAATACAATATGATATTTTACACAAAACTCCACCATCTTCTTGGACTTGGAAGCAGCAGCATTATTGATGATTATCTTCTATGGGCAGTGTTAGTGTCAGTCTTTCCAGCCTTCCTCCAGTGATCAAATATGCTCTTACAAAGTGATTTTGAAGTGTCAAGGTCAAATTTTGTCATTTCAGTGAGTCTTCAAGCAAAATTTGGTCACTAGGCATTAGGTCTAGGGTTTGTTTTCACTCCTTCTAAAGTTGCCCAAATATCAGTCTATGTCATCATTCAGCTGAGTCTATCATCATTCATAGGTTTGTCATTATCATGTCAGTGTCTTATGAGTCATTTTACACCTTGTTCATGCTTCAGTTGTGCCTTGGCAAGTTCATTTCCCTCTCCTAGGGTTTTGAAGCCAATTTCTCTTGGACGGACAAATCATCAGCAAAACTTGTATCCAGATGTTCATACACCTTCCCCTATCCTTAAATTATCTTATCAAACACTTCCCATCACTGAGATCCCCCAAATTCTTCATTTTTCCACAAACCCTAGTTTCTTGCTACAACCTGGCAATTTTCTAGGTCGGGCCTGTGTTTTGCCCTTTTGGACCCCTTCCCCTCACTCAATCTCTGAGATTCCACTTTCCCCTGCTTCCTAACATCCCTCCCCACTCCCAAAAATTTCCCTAAGAATTTAGAAGCCCCTTATCCCCTTCATTTCGCTCCATTTCGACAAAATTCCTTGGTTCACACATCGGGGCAAGTTTCACTCAAATGATGCTTCAGAGAAATCAAAGATAAATTTTGGGAAACTGAGAGAGGCTTTTGTCCAAAACATGCCAAGGAAGAAAAAATTCATTCACTTTTTGCACAGGTTTCATGATTTGAGAAAAATGTCAAGAATACGGTTGCCTCAGGAGAATCAAAGACACCTCTGCAAGTTACCTTGGGAAAATCAAGTTTTCTCCTAGCCTGGTTGGCCAAATGATTTGCTTGATGGGTAAAATGATAACTAGACACAAAGAGATTTCCAATGAGCTATCATGAGCTCAATTTGGGGTTGAGGAAGGCATTCAAAAGTTGACTGCAACAGCACTCTTCTTTCAAGCAGCCTCATTTGGAACTTTTTGACCAGTCTTGGGAGATTTAATTTTTGACAGATCAAATCAACTCCAAATTGAAAAATTCCACTTGGGTTGGAAAGTAGACTCAAATACCTTTCCAACTATCCATCCTGCACCCGATTCCAACACCAGGAAGGCCCTCAAAAAAGGCTGTGAATGTGCGCGACCACTCAGGGAAATTTGCCAGTTTTGACCAATTCGGCTAGCAAAACACTGTTTTCACCTTGGTTGACTTTTGAGGCATGTAAATGATGGATTTTTGTGTAAATTTCATGGAACTTAGATAATTTTACTCTCCTTGACCACTTCTAGAAGTTTCCTTGATGTAAATGGTAAATATTTAATGCCTGGATAGGTTTCCTAAGTTTTAGAGGCAAGTTGTTGTGATTGCCTATTATCTAGTGATTAATTTAGAATTAGTTGTAACAGCTCCTAGGAAGCTGAGCTCGACCCCTAGAGGTGGGGAAAGGAGTTGGATCTTCTATATTATGCCTTCTCTTACTCATTTTCATGGTTGGACTCTTGAGGGAGAAGCTCTATTGTATATTTTACTTGTATCTCTGCAATTTGAGGAAAAGGAAGGCCAGGGTTTTGCAGACATCATTGTGGATTCTTGTGGATTATTGTGCTGATGGTGTGTTTCCTACTTGTCATTGTAAGTGTGTTTATGTGTTCCATCTCTTATTCTATTGCTGCTAATTAAAAAAAAGAAGTGATAAAGTTTGAATTCATGCATGCCATGCTCAGCTTTCAATTTTGTTTAATATTTATGTTTTTCACTGTCTAGAGAGGATTCAAAGTCATTGTTTGCCCTCTTTAGCCTCTCTTCTTTTCTCCTTGATCATCCATCTCAGCTAAAGGCATCAGCACAAACTCCTACCTTGCCCCAAAGACCCACTTGCAAAAAACTGAGCTCAATCCCCGCACCCTGAATTGCACTCCCTCCAATTGCCACCAAAAACCCCAAAAACTTTAAATCAACCCTCCTTATCAGTTTACTAGCCTAATATCAGTGTTACCTTGATTGGTCATCTCTTCCCATTGAAAATTTAACGAGATTGACCGGAGAGAGCCTTCTCATACCCCGTAGGGCTAGCTACGAGGTGAAATGGTTTGATGTAGCCTTGAGATTTGTCTATCTCAGCCTAGGTGAAATTTCAAGTGCTAACAAGTCTATCAGAGTTGTAAAGCCATTCTGCAATATTTTTAATGTAAATGATGCTTGTAAGACCCTGTATGTATGTAACAACCTAGGTAAGCCTATTATTTTGGTGATGATTTTTCATCATAGGAGGTTTTTCGTCTCTCTATTTCATATGTGTTTCTAAACATGGATGATTGACAAAGTTTTTTCCTCAAACCTCACCACAAAGCTAGGGTGGAATTTGTCATTAGGATCTTAGGTGAGTCCTAGTATCCTAGTCGAGTCTTTTGTAAAAGTGATTTGGGAATAATTTAAGCTAGTTGGCTAAATTATTTTATTACAAATCACTTGGTCTACCAGATTATATATAGTCGCAGAATTGCATAATAATGTAGGGTCTATAATGAATGAGTGTTCCCCCTTTGAGGGTTGAAATGTAATTATATTATGTAAAAAAAAATTTAGTGCATAGTCCCTCATACTTAGACACCATGGCTAAAATATTAGAGGGTGGAAAAATTATTTATCCCCTCAAGTGTCCATTAATTAAATTTTCTGGCAAAAATAAATTAAAATCCTAAGCCAAAAATTTAATTAGTTAGAGTCAAAATTAGAATCTTAGAGAAAGTAAATTCTCCAAGTGGAAAAAATTGTGGGCCTTGTTGTAGCAACTACAACCACCCTCTAAAAATTTTGCCTTGCATGCAAATTTCAAAGCCTATATTTCATCCTGAGATCGATCATTCCTTGGTCACTTATTGGTAAGATGATGATCTCAAGCTCCCCTCCTTGATCTTAAAAGTTGTTCATGTTCTCATGTTTATGTAGCATGTGTCATCTTTGGGCATAGGTATTTTTGTTTGTCATGCAAAGGGAATGTTGTTTTTCTTGAAGGGAAATCTTTTGCGTATGAGTTGCTTTCATTACATAGACATGTTTCACTCTCACTTCACACACTCTTGTCGCAAAGGTTGCTGCATCAAGCAGAGTATGTTTTATAAATTATGGATGGTCTACGTTGTATCACTAAGTGTTTGTGTGTGATCATAGTCGATTCCTGTCATTGTTTACATATGTTCCCTAATCTCACACTTAGCCAATTTCTCGAGAAACATAGCCTCATCCAACTTCCCATAATTGTGCACTTTGCTTCTGCAACCCTCAAGCTTTTTCCCTTTCCTGTTGGAACTGCGCAGTGCATATAGATCCTGGCCTCCCTTGGCATTCAAAATTGCGCAGTGGTTTCCTCTATGTTCTTCCCCCAGACGGAACCCATTGTGATCAGAACCTCCGCAGTATTGTCCCTTAGTTGCTCAGTCTTCCTTGCAACCTGAAATTGTGCATATGTTCCTCCTGGAACGCATCCCACAACAGTGCCTTGCACCTAGAAACTGTGCAGTATTTCCTCTCAGCTACCTAGCTTGCACTGCACTCAAAAACTACGCAGAGGTGTCCTCGCAAGACCCCATCCCGCAGCAGTGTCCTGTGCATCAAAATTGCGTAGTGCTGTCCAAGTTGTCCTATCTGTCTTGCATGCAGAAACTGCACAAATGTGCCTCTCAGGGCCTCATTCAAGCAACAATCACTGCCCATGAAACTGCGTTGATCTATCTTTCAGTGAATATAGGAAAATGTGACAAGCTAAGATCACTCCCAAGGAGTTGAAGAGAAGGACCGAGAGACTAAGTGACGACAAAAGCTTAGGACCGGATGCAAACTCTGTCAAATGCATGATCATCTTGAGGGTAAGTATGGTAAGTAAAGAACACCTTTCGAAGTACATCTCTTAGTTGAGTTTGCAGGATTTCTTGTCATTGTCATATCATCCTGTCTTCAGTAACATGCATGTGTGAAAACACAAAAGTCATTTCATGTGTTTCCTCTACATGTCTTGCTTCCTTTTTGCTTGTTTGACCAACTATCATCTTTGGCATGTTGATTGCTATGTCATGCTTGCAACCTTGTTCTAGTGATATCAAAGGTTTGTTTTTGTGTGCATGAGTTGTTCCAACTATGTAAACACCCACCCTATTCACACACAAAGTTGTAGACACTATCGTGCAAGTGTCATTACAATTGTTTAATGACCCACTTTAAGTGTCATACTTGTTGCTCTCACCTTTAGATGGTTGCACTGAGCACTTGTTGTCTCGTTGGTTTGAGGTGTCTATCATCAATTCATGCTAAGTGTGTGTCCACAAGGTCATATATACACGAGTTCACTCTCTCACGCACTTAAGCATTTTTCCCGAAAAGTTGTCGACTGGACAACCTTCCATCAAATGGACCTCCATTGAGTTGCACTATGCAGTCTCAGCCCTTAGTGACCCTACATTATTGCCTAGAACTACGCAGAGCTTGAGGTTGTCCTTCTAGGCATCATGCATTGTGCAATTCTAGAAATGAGTCAGCTGATTGTCTCTCAGAACTGCACAGAAGTTGTCTAAGAATCCATTCCAGTCTGCGCTTCCCACAAGACCATCCACCAAGCCTCCCTCTAGTCAACTGGAAGATCTAAGTTGAGCTTTGACTCAGGGCTGCACTCATCTCCAAAATTGTGTAGTAGCTTTCTAGCCTGCCTACCCACAGAAACTGTTGCCTGTCACTGCACTATCCCGGGAAATTGCATAGTTTTTCTAGGTTGTCCCAATGTTTGCTTACTCTACTCTCCTGTTGAAAAATACACAGTTTTCATTGACAAGACTCCTGCTACCTGGCACTCCACTCAACTTGGAAACTACATATTCATCTCCTCAACATCCTTCGGAAAACTACACAGTTTTCACTGCTAGTGCTTCCTACTACCCACATTGCCTCCCCAGAAAAACTACGCAATTATGACTCCCATTTGATCCCTCTCCCGCATATGTCATTGTTGTCCCGGACTTCTCAAATCAGCCTCCCAGTGACTTTTGCGAAGTTTTTCCTAACACTGCCTCAGATTCCCGCATCCCAACCTAAGTTGTGCTCTGCACAGTCTTAGTACCTTGTCCTCCCTCCTGGTCACCCGGACTAATCAAGGAAAACAATTCATCATGGTAGGTTAGGATATTTCTTGATATGATGTCATCTCATCATGAGTGATTGCAGAAGCAGGTACATGAATGGAACAGGGCACAACGACGAACGAATGAAGAACGTGTGCATGCTATAATACTTTCTTGCAGTTGGACGAACACACGAAGCATACCAAGTAGCAAGCGAAGGAGATACATACACATACATGAACCATCAAGCAAATACTAAGACCATTAAATACCCCGCACACTTCGTCATGCAGAGATGAAGATATGATACACCAAGAGCATACTCATGACCCAGCAACATAGCAACTTGACATAGACACCACAATCAGCATGTTCATGTCAGCAGTGCCATGTCGAGTTGTGTCATGAGTCATCTCGACCACATCACTACTATGGGCCATACTTGTTGTAATCAATGTAATGTAATGTGGAAGTCCAAGAGACCCATGGATGAAGTTGAAGCATCATGTAAGTTGAACAATCATGAGGGAAGTCGAAGAGTCACATGGGCCAGTTCACCCTTGGCTATATATACCCCCTCATTGTACATACAAAAGGACTTTTCACCTTGGCTCTTCCCACATAGCCTTAAGAGTTTGTAATATTTTCTTTGAGTGAGTAATGGCTCCAACGCTCCACTATTGGGGCTAGTAATATATGGTGTATGAATGTGTCTTGGAACTTTCGCTTAATTCAAAAGCCTGTCACAGGCTAGCACATTTTCGTGCATGCATTGTATTCGTTTGTAAGACTATTCTTTAAATGCTTGTAATGCATGTTTGCTTAACTTGTACTAGGATAGTTGAACTACTTCGATTATTCTAGTGCATATATTGTTGAAGATGTGTTATAATGGTTGCTATTGTTGTCTCGTCAGTGTGGAATACTCCGATGGACACTACACAAATTCATTCTTTCATATTTGTTATAATGACTACCACAGGTTGACTACTTTGTTGGGTGTTTTACGTGCTATTCATTTACCTTAGTGTTTGTGACTACCGCATTCATGTGGACTACTCCACTAGAGGTTATGCAAATCTTGTTGTGTTGTGTGTGTCTCTACTAGAGTTGGGACTACTTTGTCTCGACCAAAGACTCACTTTCACCCTCCCCCTCTGCAGTGAAGGAACTTAGACACAAGTTACACTAAGCACTCACCGGGCACATGTACATCATTGTTTGAAGACTAGGTATTCCACTCTCATGTGCTGACAAGAAAGAACTAAGGCATATCTTTAAGATAATGGAAACCGGGCCATTGTACCAGATGGGACTCTTTCACCAAATGATGTGAGGTCTAGTTGTGACTTCATATAGGGGATATCCCCTAAATGTTGGCGAGTCGAGCACCGTTAACATTTTTGGTGCTAGAAGGAGATCCAGATGACAAGTTGACCTTGTTGCGTCTGGTTTGAATCTCTTATCAAAATGGATCATATACAAATTGTGCTCTCAGTGCATTTCTCCAATTTCTTCCTTGATCAACTATCACTCCCTGATGAGCTTCTCGATCAATTGTCCTTGTTAAAGTTTGACGGTGATGACAGAACGTCTGTAACCAAGCACATTTATAATTTTCTTCATTTCTGCAAATCTCATAAAATTGATAGTGAAGAGCTTTTTTGCATACTTTTCTTCCTCACCCTTGAAGGTCATGCTAATCGATGGTGTCATACCCTGCCACCTGCTTCCGTCCATTCCCTTCTTACTCTCCTCAAAGAGCTCCATCAATCCTTCGATAAGTATAACCACCAAGATGTCTATGGAAGAATCTCTCATTTAAGAATGAATCCCGATTGATTAGTTAAGCACTTTTCTACCTATTTCCTTCACCTTTGTCATGAAATTCCTGAACAATTTTTGGACCTTGACTTCATGAGCCAAGAGTTGAAACGCTTGGTTCATGTTTTCCAACATGATGAACCTCTTGATTTCCCTTCTTCCTCGACTCTTATGGATCATGAGGCCCCTTAGTTTGCAGAGGAGGAGCCCAAAACCCCTATTGTTCCTTGTCCTCCTCCCTTTCCAGTCTCAAAGTGGGTTCCCCCTTGTAGTGATTGCAAAGTTGAGAAATCTACGCAGAGGGTGCCCCCTCGCAGCAGGTGCAAAGCTGAGAAATCTGCATGGAGGGTGCCCCCTCGTAGTGGTCGCAAAGCTGAGAAATCTATGCAGTATGTTCCCAACCCATATTCTCATCCGTTTCCCACTCCAATGGAGGAAATTAGAGAATGGCTTAGAAAGCCTATGGCGAAGACTCATTCCTCCATTCTGCAAGAGGAAATCACCATTCATAACCCAAGTCTCGAGTATGATCTGCATCTCTATCATCCTCCATCATCTACAAGCTATGACTCCTTGTATCATGACTCGCTTCATCAATCCGCTTCACCATCCAGTTTTGCACATTCTCTTGATTCTCAAGTTGTTGGCTCAAATTGCGGTCATGTACAAGGTAGTCTCATTACACAGGAAGAGTAGAAAAAAGGTGAAGACACGATCAATTCCTCCTCTATGCTTCAAAATGGTTCACATCAAGACAGTGAGCTTCCATTCTTGAACGATTCTCAACCCGCTAATCTTGGTGAAACATCATGCACAATTAATTATTTCGATCAACCTCCAGTCTTGGGCTGTCATCACTCCCCTACTTTTGTAAGTTGTGATGAACACCCAAACACATCATGTGATTTGTTGTTCTCTCATGTACACTCTAACTCAGATTTGGAATTCACACTGGTCAAAGTAGACATCCATATCGAAACTTCCTCTTCACCCCACTTTCTTGTGTGTCCTACCATTCACACCACATCGACATGCGTTGAAGATACTCCGCATTATCTTGTTTCTTCATCTGATTTGTTATCTCCTCAATCAACACAAGGCAGTGAGATTGTCCATGATGAAAACAGTCTCAACACACAAGACTCTTCCGACTCCTCATCGTCTTGTATGTTGCATGAAGACAACTTGTCAAGTCAGCTTGTTGTAGCTGAAAAGTTTGATGAAGCCTGTGACAAAGATGGCTACCATCCTCAGAGTAATTTTGAAATCAGCAACAACATCCATCCACAAGCCATGCATGATCTAGTTCACATCTCAAAATTCAGTTTTTCAATTCTAGAAAGTTTCGGGACGTGTCAAGGAGTCGAGGCACTTCAACATCTGTTGATGGTTATGTTAGGACCTCACAACTCAAATTTTCCCTCTTGTGATCAGCTCCTTGGTTTTCTTGTGAATCTTGCACTTCAAATCTCCCCGCTCATCACACTTGCAATCTCCTTGTGTGATGACGAGCACACAAGCTTTCATGCGAATCGAGTTCCTCTCATTTCACCACACCCTCACTGGCTTCACACATTCACAATGCTGGCATCCTCTCTACATTCTTGTGATGACCATGATGCCTGCGCAATTTTTCACCAGTTGTAGGTGGGTGTTCTATCATATCTAGCACACAACTAACTCAGTTCCATCATTCAGAGCGTTCGCAAGATTGTTCAAAAAATTTCTTTGTTCATGTCAAACTGGGAATCTGGCATCTCGACGAACTTGTCTGATATTTCTTCTATCTTGGGTGAATGTCATGTAGTTTATCATTTTCCCAACAATACATCCAATGACAATCGCTTTGCGCACTATGATCTTCACTATGTAATATCTTTCTCCTCAAAATTTTGTCACGCAGGTGAGGCACTTCAGCTTGCGTTGATGGCTATGGGAGGTCCTCACTGTCTTGACATTACCGACGAGAATTATCAGATCTATATATCCGTACCAGATTCCCATCGTGATCCCCTCTCTCGAATCAGAAATCCATCTTTTCAAATAGCATGAGTATTTCAAAATAACCATCATGAATTTAATGATCCAAACACTGAATGGATGGAACAATCTTACGTGGCGATTCATGTTGCAGGTAACAAGCTTCAATCCTTCCTTGCTAAGAAACTTGGTGCAGATGACCACACACTCGCAAGGGGCTTTCAAGGTTTGTTGAAAAATTATAGTCATCGAAGAGGTAAGCATGTGTGTTGGGTGGTTGTGACATCTTTCTTCCCATAGGCAAGCCCTTCTCTCTCATGTGCAAGATTACCAAGTTTTTGTATTTTCTATTGCACACTATTTTTTATTTTTTTAATCACTTGTATATTTGTGGTTGCAAGTCAGGTACGCCTATGGTAGCTTCACTGGAAATCTCATTTCACATAACCCCGATTGTTTATCATAGGAGAAGTAGTAGTGTTTGCTTTCTTGCTTTGCTTTGCTTTCTGGTTTGCATGTTTGTTTGCTTGCTAACTTGGTTTGGTTTTGTTGCTTGCTTCCTTTATTTACTTGTTTTGATTTCTCTTTACTTTTTCTTTTTTCTTTCTTTACTTGCTTGTATCCGTAGGTTAGCCTCACATGAAATTGTATTTGGCTCTTGAGACAAGCCAGGTAAATCTAAGAGGACTTGTACAGCTATCAACATATGGTTATATGTTGTCCTCTCTCTTTATGAAGAGCTTGTTGACTTCAGTCGATGATACCTTGATGGAAAATACGCTATGCTCAGAGTGAGTCTTGGTGAAAACACAATGCTTGCACTATTAACTAGTATTGCTTACTTTATTCGGTCCTTTGGGTTAACCCTTGTCAACTCAATCAATTAGAGTAAGGTGAGGGGGGGAACTTTAACAAGTATGTCTGAGGTATATATAACATACTTCTCTGAAGGAGCAACCTCTTCTGCTCTCAATAATTTTGGATCCCTCTTCCACCTCTGAAATAAACAAGTGCCTATGCACAGTTCTTTGAAAATGAAAAAAATGGAAAAAATAAAATAAGGAGAAAGAACAGAAAGGCTTCCTGTGTAGAGAGGTGATGCAAGTAACTTCGTCGGGGTACTAACTAGGCTCACTGGTAGTGGACCGATGCTTTTGTTCCTGCTGACCCCATCGGAGTAGTGTCTAGGCCTATTGGCAGTGAAGCAACACCAGAGATGAAACTTAAACTCTGACAGTTATATTACTTGTGCACCCATACAATCCTCATCCCCAATCGAAACAACTTATTTGACTTATCTTGGAATGTGTGTTGATCGATCAAGAGAATGGTAGGGACTACATCTTCCACACAAGCTAGTGCGAAATCCATCACGATCAAAGAATTGAAAAATACTTCTAGAGATGTTAGACTCGCTTTTCACGAAGAAAGGTCCATACAAATATTTGGAGTTCTACAAGCGTGTTTCCATTGTTGTAGCGGCTATAACCACCCTCCAAAATTTTCGCTCGCATGCAAATTTCAAAGACTTCCTTGGATCTTGTAATCGATCGTTCCTTGGTCACTTGTTGGTAAGTTGTTGATCTCAAGATCCCCTCCTTGTTCTTAAGAGTTTCTCATGTTCTCATCTTTATGCGGCACGCATCATCTTTAGGCATAACGATTGTTGTTTGTCATGCAAAGGGAATGTTGTTTTTCTTCAAGGGAAATCTTGTGCATATGAGTTGTTTTCATTACATAGACATGTTTCACACTCACTTCGCGCACTCTTATTGCAAAGCTTGTTGCATCAAGCAGAGTATGTTTTATAAATCCTAGATGGTCTACGTTGTATCACTAAGTGTTTGTGTGTGATCATAGTCAAGTCCTATCATTGTTTACATTTGTTCCTTGATCTCACACTTAGCCTATTTCCCGAGAAACCTAGCCTCATTCAGCTTCCCAGAATTGTTCACTTTGCTTCTACAACCCTCAAGATTTTTCCCTTTCCTATTGGAACTGCGCAGTTTGCAAAGACCCCAAACTCCCTTGGCATCTAAAACTGCACAGTGGTTTCCTCCAATTTCCTTCCCTCAGCTAAAGCCCACTATCATCAGAAACTATGCAGTATTGTCCCTTAGTTCTCAGTCTGCCTTACAACCTAAAAATGCATAGATGTGTCCTCTTGGAACCCATCTCGTAGCAGTGCCTTGCATCCAGAAACTGCGTAGTATTTCCTCTCAGCTACCCAGGTTGCACTACACTCAAAAACTGAGTATAGGTGTCCTCCCATGACCCCATCCCACAGGAGTGTCTTGTGCCTCAAAACTGCGCAGTGTTGTCCAAGATTTCGTATATGTCTTACATGTGGAAACTGCACAGATGGGCCTCCTTGGGCCTGATTCTGGTAGCAAACATTGCCCATTGATACTGCGTTGATCTATATTTAAGTGACTACAGGAAAAGGTGACAAGCTAATATCACTCCCAAGGAGTTGAGGAGAAGGAAAAAGACACTAAGTGATGGTCAAAAGATCAAGACCGCATGCAAACTGCATCAGATGCGTGATCATCTTGAGGGTAAGTATGGTAAGTAAAGAACACCTTTCAAAGTACATCTCTTAGTTGAGTTTGCAGGACTTCTTTTCATTGTCATATCATCATGTCTTTAATAACATGCATGTGTGCTAACACAAAAGTCATTTCATGTGTTTCCTCTACATGTCTTGCTTCCTTTTCACTTATTTGACCAATTATCATGTTTTGCATGCTAATTGCTATGTCATGCTTGCGACCTTATGATGGTGACATCGAAGGTTTGTCTCTGCGTGCATGAGTTGTTCTGACAATGTAAACACCCATTGTACCCACACACAAAGTTGTAGACACTATTGCACAAGTGTCATCACAATCATTCAATGACCCATCTTAAGTGTCACACTTGTCATTCTCATCTTTAGATGGTCGTACTGAGCACATGTTGTCTTGTTAGTTTGATGTGTCTTGTCGTCAATTCATGCTAAGTGTGTTTCCACAAGGTCATATACATATGAGTTCGCTCGCTCACACACTTAACCATTTTTCCCGAAAATATGTCAATTGGACAACCTTCCATCAACTGGACCTCCACTGAGATGCACTATGCAGTCTCAGCTCTCAGTGACCCTGCATTATCACCTAGAACTGCGCAGAGCTTGAGGTTGTCCTCCTAAGTAGCATGCACTATGAAATTTTGGAAATGAGCCAAATGACTGTCTCCCAGAACTGTGCAGAAGTTGTCCAAGAAACCATTCCAGTTTGTGTTTCCCGCAAGACCATCCACCAAGCCTCCCTCTAGTCAACCGGAAGATCTAACTTGAGTTGTGACCCAGGGTTTCACTTATTCCCAAAACTGTGTAGTAGTTGTCCAATCTACCTGCCTGCACTGCCTTCAAAAACTGTGTAGACATGAGGGACACACCTCTCCTACCTGTCACTACATTGTCCAGGGAAATTGCACAGTTTTGTCAGGTAGTCCCCCTATTGGCCTGCTCTACTCTCATGCTAAAAACTACGCAGTTTTCAATGACAATCCTCATGTTTCCCAGAACTCCACTCACCCTGGAAATTGCGCAGTCATGTCCTGCCTTGACAGTCTCCCAAAACTACAGAATTTTCACTGCCAGTTCTTCCTGCTACCCGCACTGCCTCCCCAGAAAAACTACACAATTCTGCCTCCTAGCTGAGCCCTCTCCCACAGATGTCCCTGTTGTCCCAGACCACTCAAATTAGCCTCCCAGTGACCTCTGCACATTTTTTCCCAACAATGCCCTAGAGTCCCACATCTCGGCCTGAGTTATACTCTGCACAGTCTCAGTACCTTGTCCTCCCTTCTGGTCACCCAGACCGACCATGGAAAACAATGCATCATGATAGATTAGGATATTTCTTGATTTGATGTCGTCTCGTCATGAGTGATTGCAGAAGCAGGTACATGAATGGAAAATGGTGCGATGATGAATGGGATGAAGAAGGAGCACATGCTAGAAGACTTGCTCGCAGTTGGATGAACACGTGAAGCATACCAAGTAGCAAGCGAAGGAGATACATACACATGCATGAACCATCAAGAGAATTCCAATACCATCAAATACCTCGCACACTTCATCATGCTGAGGTGAATATATGGTACACCAAGAGAATACTCATCACCCAGTAGCATAGCAGCTCGACACAGACACTACAGTCAGCATGTTCATGTCAGTTGTGTCATGTCGAGTTGTGTCATGATTCTTCTCGGCCAAATCACTACAATGTTCCATACTTATTGTAATCAATGCAACGTAACATGGAATTTCCAGAGACCCATGGATGAAGTTGAAGAGTCATGTAAGTCAAACAATCATGAGGGAAGTTGAAGTGTCGCAAGGGTCAGTTCACCCTTGGCTATATATACCCCCTCATTGTACATACAAAAGGACTTTTCACCTTCGCTCCTCCGACATACCCTTGAGATTATGTAATCTTTTCTTTGAGGAGCACTCAGTGGCTCCAACGCTCCACTACTGGGTCTAGTGATGTATGGTGTACGAATGTGTCTTGGAACTTTCACTTAATTCAGAAGCTTGTCACAGGCCAACACATTTTCATGCATGTGTTGTATTTGTTTGTAAAACTATTCTTTAAACACTTGTAATGAATGTTTTCTTAACTTGTATTACGATAGTTGAACTACTTTAGTTATTCTAGTGAATATATTGTTGAAGATGTGTTGTAATGGTTGCTTTTGTTGACTCGTCCATGTGGACTACTCCGCTAGACACTAGAAAAATTCATTCTTGTATATTTGTTATAACGATCATCGCATCTGTGTGGACTACTTCGTTGGACACTAGACAAATTCATTCTTGTATATTTGTTATAACGATCGTCGCATCTATGTGGACTACTCCGATGGGTGTTGTACATGTTATTCATTTACCTCAGTGTTTGTGATTGTTGCATCTGTGTGGACTACTCTGCCAAAGGTTGTGCATATCATGTTAAGTTGTGTGTGTCTCTACCGAAGTTGGGACTACTCCCTCTCGACTAGAGACTCACTTTCACCCTCTCCCTTGCAGTGAAGGAACTTAGACACAAGTTACACTAAGCACTCACCAAACACATGTACATTGTTGTTTGAAGACTAAGTATACCACTCCCATGAGCTGCTAAGCAAGAGCTAAGGCCTATATTTAAGATAATGGCAACCGGGCCATCGTAATGAATGGGACTCCTACACCAAACGGTTTGAGGTCTAGTTGGGACTTCATTCCGGGGAGATCCCCTGAATGTTGATGGGTCCAACACCCTCAAAAGTTCTTAAAGAAATTAATTTTTTAAGGTCTCCCACCAAGGGAATATTGGAAATTTCAAGAAAAAATGGACCGGGCCTTGGTGGTTAAGTCAAAGTCAATTTTTTGAGGAAATTAGCTCAAAATAATTAATTTACATCTAATAAAAAATGGATTAAAAGAGAAATTTGAAAATTCCTCAAAAATAAAGATTTTCGATTGTGGAGATTAAAAAATGATCGAATATTTATCAACGGTTGAGATTACTTTGACGGGGTTAAAGCCTTCTAGCTGTTATTTTCCACTTGGAGGATTTATCTATAAATTAGAAGTCATTTTCTTATCAAGTGACAATTTTTTTGAGAAAGCTCTGAGTCAGGCTCTGTTGTAATATTTTTTCTGGAATTGATAGAAAAGACTTTGGGGTTTATTCATGGTGGTGTTCCTTTTATGTCTACTGGTAATATTTTTATGAACCATGTTCCTAAATGCTCTATTGAATTAAATTTTATAAATTTTTCTTTTTATTAGCCATCACTGTCACTGGGTCTTACAGTTTCACTGTATATAGTCCCATTGCACAGACCATCATCTATGTGGTCACTACTATGGAAGAGAATCAACCGTTTCATTTAAAAACAAATACAAATTTACAAAATAAGGATCTATCATAAAAATAAAAGATACATGGAACTACACAATAATTTAGTAATTCAAAAGGGTATATTTTAAATTTAAAAAATCAAAAATAAAAAACAAAATAAGGTGATATATATTACATATTTTTAAGAATCTAGAAAGAGGTACTTTATAAAAAGGAGTATGGAGAAATATATAATGAAAGAAAGAAAGAAATTATTTCTTTCTTTCTTTCTTTTTATATATATGCCAAGTGAAGTTATATTTTTATAAAGGGAAAAGCACCATTATTAGTCCCTGCCTCCGGCATAACAGGGACTATAGCGTTCGATAGGTCGTTGACTGGCTATTAAAATGCGCGTTGACCATCAATTTTTGCGAGTTATTTATTGGTTAACCAAACTTTATGCTGGGCACTTTGTTCACCAAAAAACTTTAACCAAAGTTTTTAGTTTACCCTCTTATTGCCGGCCTCACTTGGCCCGATGTGCGGACAAGTTCATTTATCCTAAGTTTTCATTTATCCTAAGTTGTTTTTGGTACCTGTTCTTCACTTGACCCGATGTGCAAACAAGTTCATTTATCCTAAGTTGTTTTTGGTACCGGTTCTTCGTGTCCTGCATGCAGTGTCCTGCATCCTGCATGTGCCAATTGTTATAATGCCCTATACTGAGACCCACTGATTCTCCAAACTTTAGAATTGGTATGGGTACTCCATGTGAATCCAAAAAGCATATGGTAGTCCGTGGAGGTGGGTTTGCACCTGGTCGTAAGAAAATCAGCGTACGGACTCCACACCGCATGCCCAGTTTGCCTCCCTGCCTACATCGCCAATATCTGGTTCAGTAGCCATTATAATCTTTTCAATCCGGACTCAGGTAAGCTTTTGTTATATTCATATCATTATTCTTCCCAATAGAAATATATATTGGGATCATAAGCTTTTCTGTTTATTGTTTACTGTACAATGTGCTTTTCTGAATTGGGATGAGTTATTCATTTTCTTTATTCTATATATTTAATTTCATTGTGCACATATCCAGCATGCTGTACATACTTTGTAACTGTATATCATGATAGTCTGTTATAAGCTTTACTAGCCAATTTGGTACAAATGATTGATTTTATTTCATTTTGTTTGTTATCTGAAAGGCAATTGAGAAGCGCATTTCAGTTTATTCTCACGTACCAATAGAAAATGGAGAACTTATGCAGGTTCTACGGTATGCAATTAAATTTTAACGTAACCATTTTTGTCTCATTGTAGATTGTATTTCTGTTAGTTATAGTTATGTACAGCTCATCTTTGCAATCCGTTTTATTATTATATAGTTCCATAACTGGATATCTAAGTGATAGTACATGAACACAGGTATGAGGAAGGTGAATTTTATAAATCTCATCATGATTATTTCTCGGATGAGGTATGACCTTATGAGTTAGCCAATGTCCTGGTAACCTTTGTTTTGAAGTTTTGGATTACTTATAGATGTTCAAACTAATATTTCTTTCCAACTGTACTCTAGAAATTTATTTTATGCTGAGAACACATATTTGGTTGTGTAGTTCAACTTGAAACGAAGCTAAAGAGTTGCAACAATGCTGATGTATCTAAGTAATGATGTAGAAGGGGGAGAAACACATTTTCCCTTTGTAAGTGTGATCTTCGTCCAGAAATCGTGAATTCAAATTTACGTTGACAAGGCTAATTCCTAGTCTTTTTTAATTTCTTATAATTGTGAGATTCAATTTTAGAGTTCATATTCTTAGGCTTGAATTTGAAATGTCTATATCCCATTTTCAGATTGAGGCAGTTTCTCGTGCTTGTGATATAGCTTGATTCCTGTTTGTGTTTTTCCAAATTGGGGGTGATATAGCTTGATTCTGTTTGTGTTTTTCCAAATTGGGTCATTTTCAAAGATTGAGGCAGTTTCTTGTGCTTTTGTTGTAGCATGGTCTGTGCTTGTGTTTTTTCCAGTTGGGCTGTGCATTATTGTAATTTATTATATGCTTCCCCCAATTATTCCTATGTTCTATCTAGATCAAGATTGAGAGGAATGAAATGAACAAAGGTTGTAAATTGACCCATAAGGCATGATAACCTGTTGTCTGATCTTTGTTGTTATTGATTTGAACCTTACACATCCAGATTATGTGTATCGTCTTGTTGATTAAAACGTCATGTTAGAATGCAAACACAGATCCATTGCACTTTTCAAACACGCGTTCTATCAAGACACAAGGTTGTTATTGTTTACATTTGTTATCCTGAAGGACCACCCGGCCAGGGCGAAACAAGGAGGGACATGCTTCTATCCCCCAGTTTTTTCTATTTCAAGTATTTCACCTAAATAACCAGGTAAGAAATTAGCAACAAAGTCACAGGCATGTGAAATTTACCGAGAAGCCATATTTACATCTAGCCATTTGTGACATCTGGTCGTTTATGATATTAGCAATCTATGACATCTGATCCTTCTGCCTGGCAAGGACATAGGGAATGTAATGGGCTCTAGGCTTTTCCCTCTGCACTCTTACCTTTGTTCTTTTACCTCTCGACTCTTACCTCGGTTCCTCTGCGACGTCAAGGAAACCTCTGCAATATCAAGGTAAACTACTAATTCTGTTACCGTTGTCCTTATCTATGTTAACTCTGTTCTTATGGTTCGATCAGAACTCCTTCGTATTCTTAGACGTTATTTATATTGATAGACCACTGGTCTTCCCGTGCTTCTTTGCTTCAACTTCCCCTTCCTTCGACTTTGGGGATATTGTCTCTAAAGAATTGTTAATTTTCTGCGGGGTAACTTGAGAGTGACTGCCTTACTGCACAATAGCGTTTAAATCCTAAAAAAATTCCTTTGGAGAGATGATACATACCTGGACTGATCTAGAAAAGGCTTCTTTAAGGCTCCAGTGTACCTCCCCTGCTTGCCAGCTTCCGGAGAAGTACCTAAACCTTGTATACAGGTGCCATCTATTTTTCATCACCTCTCTGTGTCTTGGGGTGGTCGTTGTTGAACGTCTTACTGCCGCTGCTGCACAAAATTTAACTGGACTGCAAAGAGATACCCATTACACAAGACTGGTTGGATTGCTTTATATACTTTCACCCCGATGGAATAGTTGAGCTAGAAACAACTATATCTAGAGTGGAGCTTAGCAGAAGCTTAATGGCTATATCACTACAGCACAAAAGAAAGAATTAAGATATGCTCACAAACAAGTGAATGGTTCCAAAATGGTAAATGGAGTCTGGAAAGCACAGTTCGTTACCTATTCAAGACTTTAGCCTTATGTGATAAGGCCTTTTCATAACTCTAATCCTGCCACGAGATGCAACGAGACACCATCCTAGATAAACAAAGATGATTGCCATGTGTCCTAATTCTCTCTTCAAAGAAGTTGGTCACCTCTTGAAGCTCTTTGTAACACAAAAACGGCAAACATGACCATAGCCTTAGCCTTTACACATTACAGTGTTCATAAAATGTGATCATAGCCTTAGCCTTTACACATTACAGTGTTTATAAAATATAAAGCAATGGGCTCCATGCAATGAGGACAACTGGATTGCATCCAAGCTAGCATGCCCTAGTGCCCACTGGATGTTCTTTTTTTAATTTTTTATTTCAATTATTTTTAATCTTTTTTTAATGGACCATAGTTTTATTCTGAAACAGGCACTAACCGGCATTGCATGCAGGGCATGTGTCTACATGACATTTTTTTTCGAGTTTGAACGGCGGTCGAAGTCTATTCATGGTAACCCGGGAGTTTATGATTCACCTGTTGGAGCTTCTTCATTTATACAAGTCGTGCATATGGCTTCAGAGTAGAAACCTAAGCTTCGTGTTTTGAATTAAGAATTTGACTCATTAATTATTTGATATATGTCTGGTTGCAGGTTTGCAAAGAGACTATCTGTAGAGAAGATTTCGTCTAAAACAATCATCTGATCAATACCTTGACAAGGAGGTTACGCATATAACGACTACTAATTTACAATAAGCCAGTTTGTCTGAGGGCTCGCGAAGCAATGTCATTTTGCAGCTGAAAAAATTTGTAGCAATTTCATTTGTGAAAGGGCTTTAAGAAAACTTAAGATCATGCTCCTTTTAAATTCTATCTTGATCTCTTCGAAATTGGATCATTGTCTACCTTTAATAAGCAATATCCATTGTATTGTGTTTTTTCCAGTTGGGCTATGCATTATTGTAATTTATTATATGCTTCCCCCAATTATTCCTATGTTCTATCTAGATCAAGATTGAGAGGAATGAAATGAACAAAGGCTGTAAATTGACCCATAAGGCATGATAACCTGTTGTCTGATCTTTGTTGTTATTGATTTGAACCTTACAAATGTCATCTTTTCTTGCACTTAGAACTGGGCTACCATATTTTTTCTAGAATCTAAACATGTCTTTCATAGACTGATTACTTGTCATGTCTAGCCAATTGTTTTTGTTTAATAACTACTAAAATTCAGATAGTGCCCAATTAAGTTTGCCCTTTAAACTTTAATTTCCTATTAGTTACTGCCATACTTATTAGAATGGCTTGGACCCGCCAAAAAGTGAGTGTAATATAATCTATTGCCCACAGTCCTTTTGTAAAATGCGACATCATTTTGATTAGGTTCATGCTCCTAGGTCTACAGAATTTCCAAACACGGGATCTAACCATTTAAAATATTTTAACAATCTTGAAATGTATGTTTGACAGGTAATAACCATTTAAAATATTTTAACAATCTTGAAATGTATGTTTGACTTCGAACTGAACTCTGAATTCTTGATGATACCTGAAATGTATGTTTGACTTCGAACTGAACTCTGAATTGTTCATGATATCTGTATTGAAGGCAGACAGGCTTAATTTATTATTTTGTAAGCCCTAACAAAGTAGGGTAACTTATCAAAAATATTTGTCAATTCATTATTTTGTAAGCCCTAACAAAGTAGGGTAACTTATCAAAAATATTTGTCAAGTTTCATGGCCTGTAAACTTTGTCTTTATCTATTGTCAATACAGTACTTTACTTTACAATAATTACTACTGCATGCACTCTATTATTAGACTTTATATATATTCTCATTACTTCCTCTCTTTCAATATCTTAGTGTTGTTCAACAAAATGAGGCAATATGTCAGTCCCTTGATCTTCATGACCAATCATGGTTCATAGAACATAAAACTGTCAGATCTGCATTTGCATCAACAATGTAACTGATTCAGATTAGCAAAAATACGTTTCAGAGATTTTCTAGATTAGTTAAAATGCCATGAATAATATTTTTGGTTTGCACCATATAGAGGTTTCATCTATTTTATTTAGTTTCATTCTCTTAACACACAACCATGCAATCCAATATTAAGCGTAGTCATTATTAAGGGTATGATGGGTTTGTCATATGTTGGATGTTGAACACATAGTTCAGAGTTCAACTTTACTACTTGTAAGTATGTTTAATGGTTTATAATGCATGAATAGTGGTACTGATTTGATGGACAGAACTGATATCCTTTCTTTACAATCCTCAGAGTACATGACCAGCTGTGTTTAATGGTTTATAATGCATGAATAGTGGTACTGATTTGATGGACAGAACTGATATCCTTTCTTTACAATCCTCAGAGTACATGACCAGCTGAGGTTCTGAGGCGCATATTAGGGCTGAGGTTCTGTTGATAGATCTTCCTGAATTGTAGAAAAGCAGAACTTCAACATATAGATGTCAACATTTAGTTGTTGTTAACTAACTTGTAATTTCTACTAATAATAACCAGGAAACCTGCTAATTCAAGGACTGATACCTCTTCCATACTGCACTGTCTCTATGTGGTTATTACACCAAATTTCCACAAATGTTCAGTACTTACAACTTTAAGCGTTTGTATTGTATTGTCCCAGCAGACCCCGGCAGGGATTACCACCACGGCAGTGATTCCTTGTTAAAGATAATTATAGTTTTTATAAATATATTATATATATATATACTAATATTATATAATAAATATTATATATAAGATATAGTATAGAATATAGATATAGATATAGATATATAAGAGAATAATTTAAAAATGATGGAAGGAAGATTCTCTTATAAAGATAGCATGATCTCATCTTAATATCATTATTGTTGTCCTAACTACATAGTCGCACAATTCATCCCCTGGTAGACTACTATCGATATCAACCACATTTAGACCATCTAATACATTCCCATTTTCCTAGGTCGTTCATGACCTCCACATAATTTTGGTTGATTAAGAAGAGTTGCAACCATACACTGATTATTGTTTTACAACAACCAACAATTTTGCAATTTTGTATACAAGCGTTAAATCTAATTGAACAATCCATCATTCATTGTTCGCATATGTGTAGATTTGTTACATTTGTCATATAATTCCATAGTCATTTCTACAAACACATCCATATAAGCCATCATTGTCATTGGGTTTTATAGTTTCACCATATATAGTCCCATTGCACAGACCATCATCTATGTGGTCACTACTATTAAAGAGAATCATCGTTTCATTTAAAACCAAATACAAATTTACAAAATAAGGATTTGTCATAAAAATAAAAGATACATGGGACTACACAATAATTTAGTAATTCAAAAGGGTATATTTTAAATTTAAAAGATCAAAAATCAAAAATAAAATAAGGTGATATATATTACATATTTTTAAGAATCTAAAAAGAGGTACTTTATAAAAAGGAGTATGGAGAAATATATATATAAAGAAATAAATAAATTATTTCTTTCTTTTTATATGATGATGATGATGGTGGTGATGGTTAACGTCCACTGAGACCAAAATTGGTCTATCGGACCTACAATTTTCTTGGTATCTAATTGTCTGGCTCCTCGTCTTTTTGGCGAAATTGGTATTTTAGCTTTCTTTTTTTTCTCTACAGTCTTCCAACTTTCTTTATCTTGCATTTCCTTCATCTCTTCTGGTTCTTAGGACATTGGTGTCTTAGCTTCGTGATCTATTGTGTTTGTCCTTTTAAATATAGTCGGAGAAGAAGTTTGGTCTAGGAGATATGCTTTGCTATTAAATGAATATTTATTTTGTGCGGTATTTGAATCCTCATAACTATTGATGCTTGAGGGGTTGTTGAGTTCACTCTTTTGTTGTTGGGCGGGGCTTCTCCTTGCTTGTCTTGAGAGTTGTTTCTTTCTTGCCCGATTTCTTGTGATTCAGATTTATCTCGAGAGTATTCTTCTTTGATGACAGTGTAGTGTTCTTTTTGTGCTCCTTCCCACCATGTAGATCTGTGGTGATTTTTTCTTGCAGAATTTTTTGAGAGGCTTTTGGGCAATTTTTGGCTAGGTGGCCTGTCTCAAAGCAGGATCGACATCTGAAGAGGACACTTTCATAATCGAGTTTCTGGTTCCACATATAGTCTTTTCTTGTTAGGTGTATTGCAGCTGGGAAGTCGACGCTGAAGTCCATTTCCACACAGATGCGTGCATAGGTGGTTCTGGCATATTCCTCTATTTCTGGGCACCTGCAGTAAAATTTCCCAATTGCATTTCCAATGACTTGTAGCGAAGAGAAATTCCAGAGATGCAAGGATAGGTTTGGCAATCTCACCCAAACTGGTACTGAGGTTATGACTGTTGTTGAGGGATCGAATGATGGGTTCCATGGCCTCATGAATAGACCTGATTTTTCCCAAAACCAAGGGTTGAATTCTAGAATACATTGTCTGCTTTCAGGGTTTTCAAAATTTACTATAAAGAAACCCTAGCACAGGGGTAGATATTAATTGCATCAGGAATTAGAGACTTCTATACCTCCGAGATCCAACTGTGGAAAGCTGTCAGCCGCGACCAAAAACCATTGAATCGGCAAATTAGGGCACTTTTAGAGAACTTCAAGGCTTCATCAGAGAACCAAGTAAATTTATATCTTTATAAAGGGAAAAGCACCATTATTAAAGATAATTATAATTTTTAGATATATATATATAAGAGAATAATTTGAAAATGATGAAAAGAAGATTCTCTTATAAAGGTAGCATGGTCTCATCTTAATATCATTATCAATGATAACGCTAAGGAAAATTACGTTAATGTTAATTTGGAAATCGATTATTATTATTTATTCTAGAACTAAATATATTATGAATAAAAATGTCTTGTACTTTGAAGCATAATACAAATTTATAAAATATATATATGGTATCAAAGTCTTGTTTCTTTTCTCAGTTATTAGCCACATATGCTTTTAGTCATATTAAAAAAATATTCAGAGTTTTTTTTTCTTTTGATCTTGACCATTCCTTCGACTTTTGGCCATTTAATATAAGAAATTCCATAGAAGAAAATTACCCTTTTTCTATAAATTTAGAGTTAAGAAGTGTGTGTGTATATATATATATGTATATATATATATATAGATAATTCAATTGCATATTTGTTGTAGCAGTATCGCCATCATTTGTTGTAGCAATACTTTGCCCAATTTGTGAAGCGATCATACATCATAATAGTAAATTAAAGTCCACCATACAATCAACAAATTACAATCGTGATTAAAAAAGAATTATTGAACGAATTTGTACTAGCACAATTTGTTTGTACATTCGTAAAAAATAATTTGTGTGCTAACTATATAGTTGCAAAATTTATCCCCTAGTAGACTGCTATCGATATCAACCACATTTAGACCATCTAATACATTCCCATTTTCCTAGGTCATGCATGACCTCCGCACAATTTTGGTTGATTAAGAAAATTTGCAGACATACACTAATTATTGTTGTACAACAACCAACAATTTTGCAATTTTGTATACAATCACTAAATCTAATTGAATAATCCATCGACAATTGTTGGCATATATATAGATTTGTTACATTGGTCATATAATTCCATAGTCATTTCTACAAACACATCCATATAATCCATCATTGTCACTGGGTTTTATAGTTTCACCATATATAGTCCCATTACACAACCCATCATCTACGTGGTCACTACTATTGAAGAGAATCAACATTTAACTTAAAAACAAATATAAATTTACAAAATAAGGATCTGTCATAAAAATAAAAGATAAATGGAACTACACAATAATTTAGCAATTCAAAAGGGTATATTTTAAATTTAAAAAATCAAAAATCAAAAATAAAATAAGGTGCTATATATTACATATTTTTAAGAATCTAGAAAGAGGTACTTTATAAAAAGGAGTATAGAGAAATATATATATATAAAGAAAGAAAGAAATTATTTCTTTCTTTTCTTTTCTTTTATATATATACCAAGTAAAGTTATATTTTTAGAAAGGGAAAAGCACCATCATTAAAGACAATTATAATTTTTAGAAATATATATATAGAAGAGAATAATTTGAAAATGATGGAAGGAAGATTCTCTTTTAAAGATAGCATGGTCTCATTTTAATATCATTATCAATGATAACTCTAAGGAAAATTACATTAATGTTAATTTGGAAATCAATTATTATTATTATTTATTCTAGAACTAAATATATTATGAATAAAAATGTCTTGTACTTTGAAGCATAATAGAAATTTATTTGTGTGTGTGTGTGTGTGTGTGTGTGTGTGTGTGTGTGTGTGTGTGTGTGTGTGTGTGTGTGTGTGTGTGTGTGTGTGTGTGTGTGTTTGTGTGTGTGTGTGTGTGTGTGTGTGTGTGTGTGTGTGTGTGTGTGTGTGTGTGTGTGTGTGTGTGTGTGTGGTATCAGAGCCTTGTTTCTTTTCTCAGTTATTAGCCACATATGCTTTTAGTCATATTGAAAAAATATTCAGAGTTTCTTTTTCCTTTTGATCTTAACCATTCTTCGATTTTTGGCCATTTAATATAAGAAATTCCATAGAAGGAAATTACTCTTTTATATATATATATATATATATATATATATATATCTATATATATATATATATATATATATATATATATAATTCAATTGCATATTTATTGTAGCAGTATTGCCATCATTTGTTGTAGCAATATTTTGCCCAATTTGTGAAGCGATCATACATTATACTAGTAAATTAAAGTCCACATAAAATCAACAAATTACAATTGTGATTAAAAAATAATTATTGAACAAATTTGTACTAGCGCAATTTGTTTGTACATTCGTAAAAAATATTTGTTGTGCTAACTATATAGTCTCACAATTCATCCCCTAGTAGACTACTATTGATACTACTATTGATATCAACCACATTTAGACCATCTAATACATTCCCGTTTTCCTAGGTCGTGCATGACCTCTGTACAATTTTGGTTGATTAAGAAAAGTTGCAAACATACATTGATTATTGTTGTACAATATCCAACAATTTTGCAATTTTGTATACAATCGCTAAATCTAATTGAACAATCCATCATTCATTGTTGGCATATGTATAGATTTGTTACATTGGTCATATAATTCCATAGTCATTTCTACAAACACGTCCATATAAGCCATCATTGTCACTGGATTTTACAGTTTCACCGTATATAGTCCCATTGTACAGACCATCATCTACGTGGTCACTACTATTGAAGAGAATCACTGTTTGATTTAAAAACAAATACAAATTTACAAAATAAGGAACTATCATAAAAATAAAAGATACATGGAACTACACAATAATTTAGTAATTTAAAAGGGTATATTTAAAGTTTTAAAAATCAAAATAAAATAAGGTGATATATATTACATATTCTTAAGAATCTAAAAAGAGGTACTTTATAAAAAGAAGTACAAGAAAGAAAATATTTCTTTCTTTCTTTCTTTCTTTTTATATATATGCCAAGTGAAGTTATATTTTTATAAAGGGAAAAGCACCATTATTAAAGATAATTATAATTTTTAGAAATATATAATATATATATATATATATATATATATATAATATATATATATATATATATAATTATATATATATATAAGAGAATAATTAAAATTATGGAAGAAAGATTCTTCTTATAAAGGTAGCATGATCTCATCTTCCATAACATTATCAATGATAACTCTAAAGAAAATTACATTAATGTTAATTTGGAAATCAATTATTATTATTTATTCTAGAACTGAATAAAAATTTCTTGTCTTTTGAAGCATAATACAAAATTAAGAACTTGCAAGTAATAATGGATGACTATAAATGTATATCTCAATTCAGTGTCATAACTATGTTTAGTAGAGATCGACATAATTCTCAGTTTACCTTGGTTTAAAAAAATAGGTACCTTCATTTTAAACATGGAGAAAAAAAAAGTATTGTTTCCCTATAAGAAGATGGAATTCCAAGACATGAAAATGAAGTCAAAATTGGTAATTCCTTCATTAGACGACTTTAAAAATATCTTGAGATTAATAATTCAAGAAAATCAAAAGTCAATATCAAGGATGTAAAAATAATCTGATGAAATTATTTTTAGTAGAAAACAAAGAAATTTATCGCTTAAAAGATCACGGCCAGAAATTACCTGCACAAGTCAAAGAATCCAAGGCTATGAAGCAGTTGTTGGAAAAGAAAATGCAACAACTTATCCAAACAGAATCATCGAAGTCTTCAAGGAAAAATGTCCAAGTTGATGAGAAGGGAACAAATACAAATCCCATTAGTCTTACAACTCATAAAGATGCCATGTAATTGTAGTCAAAACATAATCAAATGTTGCAATGTGAATGATGGAAACTCCAAGTGAAGATTCCACAATCAACTTAGGAACATCAGTACCAAGATTAAATCATGAAATCGCCACAAGCATGATAAGGGAAAATTAGGTCACAATAACTCTTTATAAACATCCAAGTCATAAGAATAGACATCTCAAGTAGTCAACATATCAATATCACCTATGAAAAAAAGTTGACTTACATTTCAAAAGATATTGATGCCAACACAATTAAGTCTTGTAATAATAATTCATCTAAGGTATCAAGTAAGTGAAAAGTTCCATAAAAGATCGAATTGTGATGGTCAAATCATTTTTCCTTTCAATAATTTTTCTCGGTGTTATTTTCAGCCTTTGAAGCCTTCCATCAGTAATCAAACATGCTCTTACAAAGTGATTTTAGGGTGTCAAGGTCAAATTTTGTCATTTCAGTGAGTCTTCAAGTAAAATTTGGTCACTGGGTATTAGGTCTAGGATTTGTTTTCACTCCCAAAGTCTTCCAAGTATTGGTCCATGTCACCATTCAGCTTAGTGTACCATCATTCAAAGAGTTTTCATCATCATTTCAGGTTCCAATGGGTCATTTTACACCTTGTTCGTGCTTCAGTTGTACTTGGGTAAGGCCCATTTCCCTCTCCTAGGGTTTTGAAGGTTATTTTTCTTGGATGGCCAAATGATCAACAAAACTTGTGTCCTGATGTTCATACACCTTCCCCTATCCCTAATATACCTTCTTAAACAATTTCCATCACTCATATCCCTCAAATTCGTCATTTTCCCACAAACCCTAGTTTATTGCTACAATTTGACAATTTGCTAGGCTAGGCCTATTTTTTTCCCTTTTGGACCCCTTCGCGTCACTCAATATTTGAAATTTCACTTTCCCCTAATTCCTAAAATCCCTCCCTACTTCCTAAAAACTTTCTCAAGAATTTATAAGCCCCTCATCCCCTTCATTTCCCTTCATTTCTAAAAATCCCCTATTCCACATATTGGGATAGGTTTTCTTCAAACTATGTTTCTGAGCAAGAAAATATGAATTTGACAACATTGAGAGAGGTTTTTGTCCATCATTGACCCAAGAAGAAAAATATATTTCAGTTTTTACACAGGTTTCATGGTTTGGGAGAAATGTCGAAAACATCATTGGCCTTAGGAGGATTGATGCACTTCTAGAGTGACCTTGGGAAAATCACGATTTCACCTAGCTTGGATGTTCAAATTACTTTCTTGATGCTTTAAATGATATCTAGACATAGATATATTTCCAATGAGATATCATGAGCTCAATTTGGAGTTGAGGAGCACCTTCAAAAGTTGACTGCAACAACACTATGCATTTAGGTAGCCTCATTTTTCACATTTTGAACAGTCTTGGGAGATTTGACTTTTGACAAGGAAAATGAACTCCAAATTTAAAAATTCAAGATGTTATGGAAAGTAGGCTCAACAATATTTCCAACAAGCTATCACACGCCCAATTTGGACACCAAGAAGGCCTTCAAAAGTAGTCTGCAAAAAGGTGTTGTGCATCAGGGAGGCACTGCACATCAGGCAATTTTCTCCAATGTAAATTTACACTGGCGCTTTGCATCGAGAGGCGCTACACATTGGGTTTAGGGCACTGTGCATTGGCCAGTAACACCTCAAAACCCTCAAATTTCACCTCCAATCACTCTCATTGCTGCATTTCTCCTCCAAGCAAGTAAACTCTCTTTTGATCTCACATAGGGTTTTTTATGCTTTGATGGTGGTTTTAGCATCCTAAAATTCAAAACCTTAATTTCTCTCTAAAACTACCTCATACACTACAAATTACAGTTGTTTATTCCCTATTCCCTAATTTCATTTGCCCAAAACCTATCTCCTAAACCCCATCCTCCCTAACTCCTTTTCCTTTCTCCTATCTCCCAAACCCTACCCTTCACATATCAAACCCTATACTAATATACCCCAAACCCTACCATACTCCCAAACTCTATCATTATTCCAAAACCCTAGCATTACTCCCAAACCCTACATCATTCATTAACCTTACTTATTCCCCACATCCCTTTCCAATTATTTTTCACCCTCACCTGCTTTCCTTTTTAAATCTCTTCGTACTCCTCCCAGTCATCACAAGGGAAAAAACTATAAAGTATGGAGAGGCATAGTGAGTATGACTATGAGAGAGAAACCCTTAGTGACAGTTCCATGGAGAGACTTAAGGAGAAAAAATGAGCATGATAAGCTAAAGATCTTGTCTGAGGCTTCACTAGCCCAACAAAGCAATCAATGAGGGACCCATGTGCCAAATTTGGGCAAGTTTTGAGAAATTTTTGTCATTTTCAATTTTTGAAATTTTACAACATAGGAAATTCCAGCTGCGCATTGAATTGGTGCATCCTCTTGAAAAATGGCTTGTAGATTTGGATTCAGCATAAAAAAAAATAAGCAAACCCAAAAAGTTTCATAAATTTTGGAGGAGATCTGTGTCACTTAAAGGGAAAAAAACACCTAAAAATGCCCTCTCTGTCACTTTTTGGACACACAGGAACCAGTCTTGGGAGAATCCACTTTTGGAGGGGCAAATGACCTACAAATTAAAAAATTCAAAGTGTTCTAGAAACTAGACAGGCAAAGATTTCCAACAAGCTATCTTGGGCCTAATTTCGTGAAGTGAAAGGCATCCAAAAGTAGCCTTGAAGTGGTGATGCGCATCAGGCTCAAGGCACTATGCATCAAGCAAATTTTTGCCAATTTTTCCTAAAACTCGGAATTTCGCCTAGTTTGACTACCAGTTGAATTTTTCTCTTATCCTTGGTAAATTTGCGATGGTAAATGATGTAATATGATGTAAATATGATGAAGAATGACTTGAGGGGGTAGATACATTAGTTAGAGGTGGTTTGAGGTTGAATGAATCAGTTTCCATGGTTTTAGAGGCAAGCTGTTCCACTGCCTATATTCCTGTTCTTACTTTAGATATGGTTGAAACCACCTCTCTTCTCATGGATTCGACCCCTGATGGCTAGCATAGGTGGTTTGATGCCTATATTATGTACTTTCATAGTCATTTGTAAAGGTTGGACTCTTGTGGATGCTTTGAGCTTTATTGTAAATCACTTCTGCAGTTTGGCAATTAAATGAACCAAGGTTTTGCAACATTTTGTGGGATTCTTGTGGTAATGTGTCTTGGCATTGTTTCTTCCTCTATTATTTATTTTCTCTCATGTGTTATATGTGCCAGCATCTATTTCTTTCCTCATAACTAAATGAATCCAGATAGATAGGTGGAATCCATTGATATTCAGTGCTCAGCCTTGAGAATACATTTAGTTTTTAATGTTTTCTATTGTTTGGGGAGGAATCGTGAACTTTGCATGCCCTCCCCAACTCCTCATTGGTCTTAGACTTACCATCACACTTAATTCAAAGTTCCAAAACACCTACCTACCTCGCCCCACAGAACATCTTGCAAATCTGAGTTGATTTCCCGGACCCAAAGTTGCCTTCTTCATTTGATCCAGCAACCATCCATCCAAATCAAACAAAACCCTCTGACCTAATGTACCTAGCCTAAAATCGGCATTTATTTTCATTCATCTCAAGCCCTAGTTGCCATATTCTAATTGAGATTGACAAGGAGAGAGCCCTCTCTCGACCTGGTAGGGCTAGCTACCAGGTTAAGCATGGTTTGATGTTACCCTAGACTTGCCTTCCTTTAGTCTGAGGTAGATTTAGGCACTAACATAGTGGCGACTATACTGGGGAGCGTAGTTTTATGTTCCTCGGCAATTGTATCAATTTTAGATCTGATTGTTGATGGTGGACAACAATCAGACATTGGAAGGCTGAAATCATTCACCTGGTGATTCCAAATTAGTTTCGAGATCAGATCCAAAGACTCCACTAGAGGATGAACCCAGCTAGCAGAAACATGAAAGGACAATATGGACATATCAGGTATTCAAGTTGTAATTTCATCTAAGACATTATGTTCTTTGTTATAAATTATTTCTTCTCTTTTCCCGAGAATGTCAAGAAGGATTTGCAAAGTATATTGTATTTGAGAAAAGATCCTTGGCCTGCATTTGATTCTTTACCTTTGAAGATTGTGAAAGATTTGCATGCCTTTGAGCTTGATCAAGACCCTTTTTCTGAAGCTTGTGATGATTGTCTTCAAACTGATGAGCCTGAAGAGACCAAGACTGATTCTACATCTTCTGCACATATTCCTATACCTTGTAAAATTCCAGATAGATACAAGCCTCTGATTTTACCTCCTATATCCCATGCTTTCCCTAAAAATCATTACCTATACCTAGCAAGATTTGATGGTGAATGTGACAGCATCACTGCTGAGAGACATGTACTGAATTTTGAGTCTTTTCTTGACCTTTTTGAATTTGACGAAGAGGATGTCAGTATTAGGCTTTTTTCTCTTTCTTTGCAAGGCAAAGTCAATAGTTGGTTCAAAACCCTGCCTGATGTGAGCATCTCAGATTTCCAGCAGTTTGTCAAAGTTTTCCTCGACAAGCGGGTGGTCAGAAAAAACCCTTTCTTGATTATAGAAGAGTATAACCAGCTGAAACGATTTCCAGGGGAGACAGTACAACAATTTTCTACCAAGTTTAACCTTGTCTATTTTTCAATGCCGGTTAATATAAGACCTCCTCTTGGATCCACTCTCTTGCACTAACCAGGATCCTTTGATCCGGAAATGGAGTTTTAGCTGAGGGAAAGGAACCTTCCAACACTTGAAGAGATGCAAAATAGTGCAGTAGATGTAGAGGCTAATTTGCTGATCAAAAGGGCAAAGTTGAAGGAAGAAGAGATCAAGAACATAGATTGAGAGGAATCAACATCTTTAGAGGTAAAGCTCAACATTTTTGTAAGTGCAATGGAAGAGATGATGCAAAGGATCACTACAAGGAGTAAGTGTAATGTTCAAGACCATGGCTCGTTGATTGAAGAGGAACAAGTTGTTGATCCAAAACATTTTCTTTATTATCCCAGTTTTCATAGACCTGATAATGATTGTTTTATAGATCACCTTGGAGAAGAGAGATATGTTGATATGACATGTATGCTTGATGACGTGTTTTTTACTGATGATTTGCCTCAGTTTGATCAGTATGATGATGATTATGTCCTCCAAAGAGAAGCTAGTTTTGTAGATAAATCAACAGGTGGTTTGTGGAAGGAGGAAGTCCACTTTAAGTAGCTTGAATAAAGTGATTAGCTGATTCATATCAGCTATGGAAGTAAGGAGGAAAGTGCAACAAATTTTGAAGTAAGTGAAGGATATTTGCCTTTTTGTTTCGCTTCATTTCAGATCATCAGAGACAACTTTCGTGCTATCAAAAATCAACCGTCGATAAGTTTGAATCTGGACCATCTTGAGGGAAATGAAATCCTTGTTCAAGACTTCTTATGTCCATATTTGCAGCTCCCAAATGCCATTGAATGTTAGGTTGCAGATGAAGACTCAGAATCTGGAACATATGATCAAATGATGCAAGATGATTCTGTACCATTTTGTTTTAAATCATTTCAGTTTTTGAAGGAAAATTTGCATAGTATATCTTCAAATGAGCAGCCTGTAGGGAATCATGTAATCTCATCAGAACCAATAGAAAATGGGTTACAATAGTCTTTTCAAGTTTTTCATGATCCAATAGTTGATGTGTTGGATGATGTATGCAATCAAAGTCCTTCTCCACTAGCTAGCTATGAGAATGAAACAAGTATTGATACAAACTTGATCCAGCAACTGGTTTCTTTGTCATTTTCAACAAAAGTCTCATCACAAAGCTCACATGAAAGTTTTCATTCATGGTATGAGGAGAAGAGAAGTAATCCATTGGATGAGCTAAGTCCCAGTACTGCACATGAATTTCAAGATCCTTATGCAATATTTTTGGAGTCGGATAGAGAATCCATATTATTCAGTGGATCTGTTTACAAGTTTTCATGGAAGTTGCCTTTCAATAGTTCTCTCTTGTTGTTCATAAGAAAGCGTGTGCAGGGAATTCAAACAACAGCTAGAATGCTTACTTGGTTGCATTGGTTGTTTCATTTCACATGATTAGGTGATGA
>APFE031428382.1:87500-104655 GCA_000404065.3 Pinus taeda
GCACTTGATTCAAATGGATATAAAACTGTAATTCAAGGTGGAGTAATGAAAATTTACAAAGGCATCTTACTATTTATGAAAGCTAAGAAAGTAGGAAATCTATTTCAGTTAGAAGGAGGTACAGGGTCAGCTTTTGTGTCTATTGTGTCTGCACATGACAGTAATTCCATTCACTTATGGCATCAAAGATTGGGGCATAAGAGTGTGAGAGGTTTTATGAGAATTTCTTGATGTAATCTCCAATTTGATTAATATATTCCTGATGCCTATGTTTGATGGACGTAGCCCAGATTGGTTGGGTGAACCACGTTAATTCTTGTGTTTATGTGCTTGATATTCTGCTGTGTGTTATTTTAATTTAGTTTTGCTGTGCACCTGATCCAACAAATTTATGCAACACCTTGATTTCTTATTAATTGACCATTTCCCTTTAGATAAATCCTAATTTTAACTATTAAGAATGTGTATCTATCATGCATAAAGTCCATTAAGTGATGCTCTTTGGATAAAATATGTGCTATTTTTGGGGGTTGAGAAGATATACAATTTAATATACATTTTTGCATAATAGATGGGCACTGGTAATATTCATAGATGATGTCACAAGTCTTTTTATTGCAACCCATTTACAAAATAGGTTTTACATGCTTGCAAACCAATCTAATATGGTCGAGACTTGCAATTATTGTGATTAATAAAATCAATGATAGTTACAATGTGGGAATACGATGGATTTTAATTGGTTATATATATAATCCATCTCACGCTGTAATCTTTATTTTTATGTTCTTTAGTAATTAGCCAACTCCCCTATAAATTGATGAGTATTTTATGTTAAAATTGACTCTAAAGATGATCATAATCGATTTGTTCTTGTGTGTTTGTTAATGGTTGAGGCTCTCAACAACTTTCAATATGCATAATTCCCCAATTTAGTAGCAAAAGGTCTTATCATTTCTAGAAATGGGGAAATTAAGCTCAACTCACACATTCTCCACCTCTCTCTCCATTTAGTAGAATGATTAACCTCCCATATGTCCAATCCATCTTAATCATCCATGGGAACTCCAACTAGTATCTCCAAATGTATGTTCTCACCCTTCAAAGTGGACTATAATTTATGTTTTTCTTCATCTCTAGAATCTAATTATTGCCTTCTTGGACTTAAATGAATTCAAAATTCAAATTATTTCTTAGTACAAAGACGGAACCTTAGTAGTGACATTCACATGATAAGTGACAACATACTTTGATGCTTTAATGTCCTTTGCATCATGGGTTTATTGTTGAGAAACCAAGTACAATGTATTCTAGTCACTTAATTCTTCTTCTTGATAATTACTTGTGAATATTAAATGCCTTCTTATTACTTCTTATGTGTTCTTCATCAAGCAATTATACAATTCTTCAAAATAGAGATCAGAAAGAGACAAGGAATTAGGCTAGTAGCCAGGGAAAAACCCACAAGGGGAAAACCCAACAATCTTTTCCTTACAGAATCATATCAAAATGAGAGATATCCAAGCCAAGACCAAGACAAAACTTCCACCAAGATACCAAGTCAAACCCTCCTCCAATTCACTTCCAAAAGCCAAATTCAACATTGGTCAAATCTATTCCAATGTGGTCAAAGATAAGAAATTTCGGTTCCGCAATAGAGGCCAAAATTCGACTTGCAATCACCTTAGCAATTTCGTCCACACGTGTGAGCTACAATAAGGTCAAAATTTGGTTAGGAAAATTCTTCTTCTATTCTTGATTGACTTCTCTCTCCTTTGACTCGACCTTCTTCCTTCTTCGCTAGGTGAAAAATATACTATTTTTTGTGTTGAATGGATGAGCTCTCCAAGAGGTTGAACTTTTTCTTATATATCTGTCCAAGAGGGTCGAACAGGTGCCACTTGGAGGGCTAGGGTAACTTGTCCAAGGAGGGCTGGATTGGTCATCTTACGCACTTATTGACTCAAATAAAAATAAAAATTTCTTTCTTTTAAATGTCCAACTGGAACATGATAAAAATGTTTTTTCTTTTGACTTAAAAAATATAATAAATACATCAATGATAAATACGTTTATTATGAAGACCGAACCTAGTTACAACTTCAATACTCCTTAACTAGGGAGGTATTCATAATGACTCATCCAGATATTCTCAAGTTGAAATATTCATATAAGAAAGGATCCATATTGATAAGCATCATTGATGATAACATCATCATAACCAACATTATCAAATTACCAAGGCCTTGACAAGTAAGTTCTATCTCTCCATTAGATCATAGCACAATTCGAGAGGCATTCAATAGGACACCACACTGCGTTCTTGACAAGTAAGCTCTATCTCTCCACTAGATCATAGCACAATCTGAGAGGCATTCAATAGGACACCACACTGCGTCTCCAAGGCACATACTCCACCTAGGTTCACTAGAGTATGTCCTCCATAGGTCCATTTACTACAACTGGAAATGTCAATCCATTGAACCATTCTTTAACCAAGTCCATGCACTTAGGGTGTTAATCCTAATCGGCCAAAATACATGACACAAGAATGTTTGTCCAAGATGCTTATCCAATCCACCTTTCTCCTTATCTATGTCCTTGTACTTGACTGATAACTGTTAGTCCTAGTCACAATACATGACACAAGGAGAACTAGGTGTCCATCCTCACTCCCTCTCAATCTGGGAGGATTTATCCACAAGTCCAAGCTTCTCTCGAAAATACTCATACTTCCCCTTAAGAAGGGACTTCATAAAAAATCCAACTATACTGTAGTTTCATAGCTCCATCCTAAACCATGTTTCGAATATAGTGATACTTAATAATAATGTGCTTTGACTATGCATGAATTACCAGGTTATCTGTCAGATTTATGTAGCTTTGATTGTCACAAAGTATTATGGTTGGATCCAACATGCCTTAAAACAAATAAACAAGTAGTTTATGCAACCAAACAACTTCACAACTAACTTCACTAGCTTCCATATATTCTGCTTCAACAATGCTTAGTGCAACAAAATCTTTTTTTTTGTTCATCCAAGAAATCACAGAGGATCCCAGAAAAAAAAAAAAACCACTAGGAATGCTTTTTCCATAATCAACATTACCATCCCAATCAAAAGCAGTGTACCCTAATAATCAAATATCTTTTCGTGTAACATATCTCAAACAATGATGTATTGTACCACAAAGATATCTCAAGATGTGCTTTGTTTCCACCCAATGATCATGTTTGGGTTCCATCTAAAACCGGCTCAAAATATTTACAACAAAGCATATATCTGGATGGGTGTTCACTAGATACATCAGAGAAAACCAATCAACTACTGACATGCTGATGGATCAACAAGATTTGAATATGAACTTCTCAAATTCTTCAAATTGGTTATCATTGGAGTTTCCATTGGCTTACAATCAATCATCCCAAATTTTTGTAGGATCTTGATCACATATTTTCCTTAACCAAGAAATATTTTTCTAGGTTTCTTTCAAACTTCAAGTCCTAAGTAATAGTGCATCAATCCAAGATGCTTCATGTCGAATTTTGTTGCTAGTTCCTTCTTACGTTAAAGACTGAGATTCTCTATACTTGTTATGAATAGATCATCCACATAGAGTAATATAGCCATTGGTTCATTCTTCACTACTCTGATGTTGAGTTTTGGATCTGCAACACTTTTAACGATGCCAAGCTTTATCAAATAGGCATCCATACGAGCATACGATGCTCTAGATGCTTGTTTTAAACCATCTAGAGCTATCTTTAATACGCAGACATGGGATTATTTTCCATGGAACTCAAATCCTTGAGGTTGTTCAATGTATACTTCTTCATGAATTGTGCCATTAAGGAAAGCAATCTTCATGTCCATTTGATGTATATTCCGTCCCATAGAATTTGCAATGGAAATACAAGTTCTAATTGTTGTGTACCCAACCGTAGGGGAAAAAGTTCCATCATAGTCAATTCCCTCTTGTTTTGAGGATCCTCTAGCTACAAATCTTGCCTTATATTTATCAATACTTCCATCAGCGACATGTTTGATCGTGTATACCCATTTGAAAGTCTTCATCATTGCATTCTTCTATGCTTGTTGTTCAACAACCTTTTCATAGGTAAAGGGTTCTGATTCAATGAGTTTGGTCATATATGCTGCATAACCAAATACCTCTTGGGCCTTTAATATATATATATAATATATATATATTATATATATTATATATATATATTTTCTCTGAATGTTCCACATATGTCCTTTAGTTTCTTGTAATGTTGTTCTAAGCCAAGGATGTCTCTTTCTAGTTTCTGAAATAATAACAAGGTCCACATGTTTGCTTATTCCTTCAGGTCCATGATGATCAATTGTGGATTCCAGAGAAATAATTTGTTTTGTATTATCTTCATTAGGAAATACAAGTCCTTCTTCATGATAGTCGATGGATATATCCTTGGAATTTTTGTATGTAATGCTTTCATTGAATGTGACATCTCTGCTTACTTCAATGCGACATTGTTCTTTGATTTATATTTTGTATGCTTTAGATGAAATACTATAACTAACAAATATTCCTCTCATACCTGCAGGATCCAAATTCTTTCTCTTGTCCTTGGGAATGTGAATGTAGATTGGATATCCAAAGATTCTGAGATGATTAACATTAGGCTTCTATCCTATAAAGGCTTTTTCCAGATTCATGTCACTAAATATTTTATGAGGAATTCTACTTTGTATGCATACTGTAGTCATAGATTATCCTCCCCATAGGAATTTAGGAAGATATTGATCATCTAACATATCTCTTACACACTCTTCAATGGACTAATTCTTTCTTTTTGCTACACCATTTTGTTTAGGATTATAGGAAAATATTAACTCCTACTTAACCCTAACTTCCTTACAAAAAGCTACAAGTTATTTAGATGTATATTCACCTCCATTGTCAGATTTTAAGGTCTTGATCCTATTTTCTATCATGTTCTCAGCTTCGACCTTGAATTCTTGGAACTTATTGAACACTTCATCTTTAGATTTATAGATCCAAGTATTTATAGAATATTCATCAATAAATGTTACATAATATAGATGACCATTGAGTGATTTTTCAGACATTAGATCACAAACATCAGAGTGGATTAGGTCCACAATTTATTTGGATCTTGAGTCACTGCTAGGAAATGACTCATTCACATTTTTTCCAAGGGAACACCCTTTACAAAATCCTTCATGTTATTATTTCAGTTCGGGCATACTTGTAACCATTTGGATTGTTAATTCGGCAACTCAATGACAAATTCCAATTACGGGACTACATTCCTCTTTCCGACAGAACCAATTTTGACCTTTGAAGCACTAGATTTGGACAAGGGAAAGTGTATTTTTGAAATGAAGCCCATAATATCACATTTGATCAGGCCCACCCTAAAGTGAAATTGGATACCCTTGGAAGCCTATAAATACAAGTCAAGTGACTCTCATTAGGATAGCATCATCAAGTCTCTTCTTCTTATCTCTTCTTTGCATTGGGTCGCACAGGTCTGAAGTGAGTTCATGGATATTGGTTCATACAAGTTTGAAATTACAGGGTCCGAAGCTCGTATGTTTGATTATGGTTTTTGGGTTCTAGATACAGGGTTACCACATGAAATTTTCGGCTATAACTGCACACATGTAGACCTATCATTATGGTTGGAAATTTTAAACTGCACACACGTCTCTCTCTCCGTGCAGATGGGACTTAGGGGAAATGGAAATGCAATGAGAAGAGTATTTGCAGGGAAGGAGAGTTAAGCAGGAGCCGCATGCAGGTTGAGGAGGCTGCGAGTAGATGAGTGAGGAAAATGCAGGGAAAATGGAGACGAAGAGAAATGGGAGTTAAAAGGACAAAGTAGTTTTTTGCATGTGCAACAAAGAATGGGATGTTGGCAATGCTGCACAAATGGAGGAAAACACAACTTTCAATGACAATAAATGGATAATTGTTTTGGTAGTCGATTTGCAAATCGAAGGAGGAGAGTGAATGAAATGCGGAGCAACAAGGAAGTGGCCTCAAATTTTGGAGAGGATGAAGAGAGAGATGCAAATGGAAAAATTCAGAGACGAGGAGAAACCCCAAAACGCGGACAGAGAGAAACCCACGCAGAAGAGGGAAAAAGAGAAAAAAAATTGAATTTTTCCAGAGAAGGAAAAAATGCAACAAAAGATGGTAGCTCAAAAACCTTAAAAAATTTCCCAGAAAATTTCAATTAAAATCATATATTCTTGTTTCAAATTTTCTTTCACAAAACTTATGAAATCCTCAGAAAAATTGAAACCCTTCAGATTGTAAATCTTTTGAATAAAGTCCTTGCAAAATGGTATTGAGGCGAGACCTTACCCTCCAGGGCCTAGATCTAGCTTCAAATCAAACTTCTCTTTCAAATCTGCAACCTATACTTGAAAAAAAAATTAAAACAAAAACACCGAGAACCTAGATATACAAAAATAAATAAAACCCCAGAAACCTGAGTTAGAAAACCAATATATCATATAATATATATATATATATATATATATATATATATATATATACAAAAATGGTAGATCTATCAGATCTGAGAAGTATGAGTCCAATTCCGCTCCCAGATATGATAATCTAAGGCTCTCAATAACCAGATCTATCAATTTTCCACAAAAAAGTTTAATTTTTAATTTTTTAAAGGAGGTGCTAACTCGAAACCCTTCGTGTATTACCGATAGAATCTTAGGATAAACCCATAGATAATTTAGTTGGGCTATTTAAAAAACATGGATCATGAGTTGACGTCCAACTGAAAACTTCCCCTAACGCTTGAGGATCTAAAATCAAGATTTCCTTGCAAAAATCAGTCCAACCATCAAAATAGAGCGAGAAAATAATAATAAAATTCATACAAATAGAGATACCTACTATTACATTTCAAATTTAAATTATTATTTAAACCCCAACGACTGAGCAAGATACCTATACTCGAATCACTCTTCAGAAGCTATCATCAATAGATTTAGAAAAAGCTATGCATGAAAACAACACATCTTACAATATTCCCATGAAGATTAACACCAACAAAATTTAACCCCAAAGTCTTTCTTTATTATCCAAAAAAAAGATTACACAAGAGCTTTTTGCTTAGGACACAACTCAGAGATCGGATGGATCAACTGACAAATGACCTCCTCTTTATAGATAAATCCTCCAATGGCTAGTTCGAGTTATCCTCGTCAAATAAATTTGAACTGTTGATGAAGATTATAATTTCTTTTAATCTTATTCGTCGAAATATTTAAATATTTGGGGAAATTTGAAATTTTTAATTAAATGCATTTTAACTCAAAAATTAAAATTTTGAGTTAATTTCCCCAAATTTTTACTTTGACTTAACCTAGGGATTAAAGGTTTAAAATTTATGAAAATAATTAATTTAACTTAGTCCTTGGACCTCTTAAAAACTAATATTTTAGGACTGACGAATTTTGTCTTTGGAGAATTTAAATTTACCTAGGACCTAGAATTAATTAAATTTTTTGTTTAGGCTTTTAATTAATTTTTGACCAGAAAATTTAATTAATTAACATATGAGGGGATAAATTATCTTTCCAACCCTTAAGACACTTTATATCATTATTTTCATATTTTTGACATCACAAGGGAGAAAACCCTTTTGTATTAGACCCTCACAGATTACCCATTTTTGCGACACAAATGTAATCCAACAAACCAAGCAATTTTTAATAAAATAACCTAACCAAATAGTTAGGATTATTCCCAAATCACTTTTACATAGACTCAATCTAGAACACTAGGACCCGCCTAAGAGCATAGCGACAAAATCCATTCCATCTTTGGGGTAAGACTAAAGGAAAACTCTGCCGACCATCTGAGAATGGATAATTGACACAAAAAACCTCCTAGAATGTAGATCGTCACTAGAAAAGTAGGTTTACCTACGTTGTTACATACATGACACAAATCTGCCGAGGTTATTTACATCATATACATGCAGAATGGGTTTACATTATAACATCTTGGAAATCAGGAAGATGATGATAGTTGAACGACACGAACACATCGATTCGACTATCCCTTTTGCGAAAAAAGGGGGTGTACTGCTATGGGTCGTTGACACGTAGTGGTCAACATTTGGCTTTACTTGGGGACATGTTGCTTCACTGGAGGAATGTGAGAATCTAGAATATGCATCCCAGCAAGACACAAGATAACATAAGTAGCGTCCATAAAAAAATCATCATATAATATTAAGCACAAGAAATATATAAGCTCTTCATTTATTAACTATCCTAATAACATGAAAACCATAAATCTGACATAACTACAAAATGAAATGCTAAAATGAAAGGGTGTAAGGTTAGGAAAACAATACAAAGGATGCCCAGTGGCATCAGGTTTGAAGTACCAATTGAGAATTTGGCCATTCGCAGGTAAATCCAGTGGTTCGCCTTCCAACATGCTAAATTTGAATGAGTTGGGTCCAGCAATGCCTCGAATGATGTATGGTCCCAACCACAAACTGTCAATTTTGTTATGCTTTCCTAGTTTTTCATTATTTCGATCCCACAACAAGATCATATCTCCAACCTGCAAAGATTTAGGACAAGATTTTTTGTCAAAGATTTTCTTGATGTTAGATTGATTCTTATACATATTATCAAAAGCCTTCCTACAAGTTTCATCCAACTCTACAAGCTGATCAATTCTATTATGGACAACAGTCTTACCGTTAGTAAAGCGCTGAAGGAGTTAGTAAGTTAGCAATTTAGGTGCATTGGCAAAGTTGCATTCAAGCCATAGACTAATTCAAAGGGACTTTTACCAGTAGCTTTCTTTTTTGTTATCCTATTTGCCCACAAAGCATATTTGATGTTACTGTCCCAAGATCGCTTGTTATCTCCCACTATTTTCTTGATAATGGTTATAAGATTTTTATCACTTCATTCATCCAGACTATTACCTTGAGGATAATAGTTAGATGAATGAGATAACACAATTCCGTACTTAAAAAAGAAAGATGAAAGTTCCATAGAACTGAAAGCCTTAGCATTTTCAGTAGTGATCTTGGCAGGGACACCAAATCTAGTAATTATTTGATTTTCAAGAAAATCCATAATAACCTTTTCAGTGGCATTCTTAGTTGGAATGGATTCTACCCATTTTGTAAAATAATCAGTAGCAGTCAAAATCCATGAGTAGCCATTGCTATAATTTTCATGGAATTTCCCTATGATACCAGACCCCAATGCTGTAAAGGAGCCTCACCAACCACAGGTTGAAAGGGAACGGAAGCTAGCTTCTGCTTCCTAGTGAATAGTTTTTTCTCAGTAAACAGTCTAACTATTGTATTATATGTACATAAAGGATATTACAGACATTTGTAGCATGATTATGACACTGACTTCCATGGCCACCCTCGGCGCCATGGGTGCACCGACTTGACAGAAGGCTCCCACGCAGGGGTAGCGACTAACATAGTTCCTGAAGCCTCTGGAGGACTGAACGAGGCTCAAAATGATTTCAAAAAGGACCAAAACATGACTCAAACTAACCATTTGCATGCAATTCGACCAGCCCACGCAGGGGCGTCCTTCCCCAACCGATTGGGACTGAGTTAATCCGACTACCCGCTACATAGCATGACCAAAAAGAACTGAAAATTTTGAAAAGCAACAGGGAAATAGACTGAATTCGAACCTAAACCAGGTAACCAACGTTTGACTTAATTCTGGACTGAGGCAGTGTGAGGTCGAGCGCATCTGGAGTCTGCGCAGGGTGGCTATTTGTCCGCAGGAGGCTTTTCTTCTTTAATCGTGCACCAGCCATGACCTTCAGGGACACCCTCCCACATGGCTGCCCATTTGGCACGCTCCTCGTCTGTGACTGTCGTTGTTCTGGAGGTGGAAGGGTCTGCCATGGAGGGTTTCCCCGAGGTGCCTTCCCCACTTGGGGGAGGCGGCAAGGGGTGTGCTTGTTCCGGGCCAGCATGGGGTGTGTCCTCTCCTCCTGGTGGCGCTTCCTCCCCTGCACCTTCCGGGACCTGGGTAAAGAGAACCGAGACGTGTGCACAGATGCTGTGTGGATCGCGTGAATTTCCAAGGGTAAAGACCACCGAACCGAACGCCGGGAGGGCAGGTCCCTCCTCGCTGGCCCCTCCAACCTCCGTGATTTGTCCTGCGTGGAGAGGCGTAACCCCCGCCCGACGGTAACAGTAACAGCAGCAGCAGTGGTGGTGCTCCCGCTCTGCACCACCACGTCCACGACCCCTATTCGAACCTCGTCCCGAGCCTCTTCTGTTGGGCTGCCTATGACACAATCGAGCCATGGCCAAATTCTTCTCTGCTGTGCTGTCTTGGGGCGGGTCGAGCAGCTTCCTTGGAGCCTGAATTCGGCGTTTGCTCCGCCCAAGCACCACCACCACCTGCGTTGCCCCTTCCAACGGATTGGCTTCTCCTTCTTCTGAATTGCAGAGCTCAGAGTTCGCCGCCCGAACCTCTGAGTCTGCCTTCCCTCCTTCCGAAGAGCCTGCCAAATTGAAATGACAACGGGACCAGAGGGCAGCCAGCGATGGCGCACGCCTCTTCCCACTGCGAATTTTCCCCTGAGAATTCTGCCAACAGCTAGCTGCAAGAACCGAAAGCCTTGGCCTGATGCCACCGTCGGCCTCATATTTATCAGCTCGCCATTGAATCGAGCGCCACCTTCGTCCCTCCATCCCGTCACCCTGCGCGGCATTAATGCCCTGAACTCGCAGCAGCAGAAGTGCATCGATGGCGGCTTCATTAACATGGCATTTATGTTGCATGGGGCGTCACATGGGGGCCATGTGGCTCCGCCCATGTAATCCCAGTGTCACCCGCATCCGGGGGCTTCCCAGTGAATAGTTGACAGGACTGACAACTTCTAATAAATTTGTGCACATCAGTAAAAATTTAAGGCTAGTAATATCTAGCTTTAAGGATTTTGTGGGCGGTAGTTCTAGCAACATAATACCCTCCACAAAATCTAGAGTGAAACTCGGAAATCAACTTTTTAGACATCAACACATCTAAGTATAATGCCCTCTCAATTTTGCCACCCAAGGCCATCCTTGATGAGGCAATACTTAGAAGCCTTTAATCAAAGAGCCCTTCTTTTATGAGTAACTAAATGGCTAGGACATGTAAGATTCAATAGGTAATATATAATATCCTTGTACCATTCATGCTCTCCTAACCTTTTCAGTTCAAGTGATGAATTGTTAAGACAAAACAAACCAAGATATTTCTCGTTATTTTCAGTTAACATCTCTGCTAAACCTTGACCCTTGACAAACTTGGTGGGTTTAATTTCCAAATCATATTCTTGAATTTTCATTACCCACCTAGCACAAGTTCCTAAGCAATAAGTTTGAGTTAATATATCTTCAACAACGGAATGTGGGACGTAAGCTATGACTTTGGAATATCCCACATATGTCTTGGAATGCTTAAGAGATTTAAATAATGCATAAACTTGATTTTCCATGGTAGTGTAATTGAACTCAGAATTCTAAAGCGCTCTACTCATGAAAGAAATAGGTTGTTCTTTCCCATCCTTATTTTTCTGAAGTAAGACAGCAAGAATGGTATCCTCAAAAGCAAAAGTGAAAATCATGAAATCCTTGGAATAACCGGGGCTGATTAAAATGGGAGCTTTGGCTATAACATTCTTTATTTCTTGAAAATCATTTCTACTGTCTTCTTTCCACATAAAATTTGTGCCTTTTTCAAAAGACTTTGAATAGGCTTTGATAATTCTGCATAATTCAGAATAAACCTTCTGAGGAAATTTATTTTTCCTGGGAAGGACCAGAGGGATTTTAGATTATGGGGTACATGAATCTTTTGAATTGCCTCAACCCTTTCAGGATCAATCTTGATCCCATCCTTTGAAATTATGTGACCAAGTAACTTCCCTTCAGTTACCCCAAAGAGAGATTTAGCATGATTTAAGGAAATGCCAAACTCCCTACATTTGTCAAAAACTTGCGTGAGATGACTTCTATGATCAATACAATTCTTACAAAAAACAGTAAGGTCATCTTGATATATTTTAATGAATTTTCCAATTAAACCCTTAAAAAGCATAGTCCATGTCCCTTTGGAAGGTAGCCCCAACATTCATTAAAACAAAAGGCATTCTTATGTATTCAAATGTTCCCCATGGTGTGGTGAAAGCCGTTTTATGTTGATCTTCCTTTTCTACCCAAACTTGATTATATCCAAAAAAACCATCTAACAATGACATCATCCTAGATCCCGTCACTCTTTACGACATGGTCTCCATATTAGGCAAAGGGTAATTATCATTTTTACAAGCTAAATTAAGGTTTCTGAAATCGACACACAATCCGATCGTTATTTTTCCTAACGATAATCGAATTTGAGTACCATGTAGAATGCCTAGTTTGAGCAGTAATGCCAGCATCCAACATCTTTGTGAGCTCCTTCTGGACTAAGGGGGTCAATTTAGAATTTATTTGTCTATGATTATGATGAAATGGCTTCGCATTTTCATCCTTTAAGGGAATAGTATGTTCCATAACATCTTCCCTATAGCCTTTTAATTCATCGTAAGAAAAAGATGAAACATCCCTATACTCATGAAGTAAATTTATTAATTTCTTTCTTTCATCTTCATTAGTACCTTTACCAATTTTAATAATTCTAGGATCTTTAGATGTACCAATGTTTACATCAACAAACTCTCCAGGATCAATTTTATTTTCCTCTTTCTTCTTAACAGTATCATACCAATCAAATTGTTTCTCAAGAGAAACAACATTTTGAGGAGTAGGATTTCAAATATATTCATCGTTATCAGGTCCATCCACCTTATAATTCACTTGAAATCCATGAAACTCATCCAAATTTTCTAAGAAACGAATGATCTATCTTTCATCATCAAAGACTTGCCAGTGCTCATAATTATTTGGGACAAAAGGTCTAAAAACAATTTCCATCTCAATTTTATCTTCAATTAAATTATCAGGTAATTGCATGGTGGAAGCAACAACAACTAACTCATTGACCAAACTATTTTTCTCCCTTGGGATAGCTTCAAGGTTAATGACATCAAAATACTCCATGGTATCCCACACAACATTCCTATAATTTTTTAATATCTGATTGTTACATGTGAATTTATTTTTAACTTGCATGATAACTAAATTAGAATCACCATTGATTAGAAATTTAAATTTTAAATATTTTGCCAATTCAATACCCAACAACAAGGCTTCATATTCAACCACATTGTTGGTCGCTTCAAATCCTAACCTATAGGCAAATTTGAAAAGTTGACAAAGGGGAGATTTTAAGACAATCCCCACATCTTTACCATGCCTAGATGCCACACCATCAAAGTATAAATACCAAACAATATCTTTTAAATTACCCTCTTTTTCTTCAACCTTGGCTTCCAAGGGAATCATATAATTAGACAGGTTAACATGATTCTCTAGGCTAGGTTGTTCACTTATGATTTCATTGTGGGGACTTTTAGGATCTTCCACATGGAATCTCCTTTTAGGCTCTCTGTTTAACTTAAGATATCTTTGAGCATTAGGGGAAGGAATCATAGCATATGACCAGTTCATTTGTATGCTTCCTCCTAACTCAGAGGCCCAATTCCTAGACATCAACATACCCCAAGCATCAGGCACATCAACCACAACTATGTCCATGATAATCATGATATTGGGCTAGACAAACAGATGGACTTGTAAGTCTTTAATAAACCCATGAAATTCAATTTTCTTTGAATCCATGGCACATATGTTATAGTATGACCTAGATATCCTTAAATTAAGTTGTTGCATGACGCTCTTAGTCATGACACAAGTGGAAGCACCAGAGTCAAGCATGCAGTTACCTAAGCAATAATTGTTCACAAGCAAAGTAATGAAGAACGAAGAGTGTTCTTTATTATCAGAATCCATACTCTACAAGTATATGGGAGCATCCTGATAGAAAGCCTTAGGAGGTTCCTCTTGAGTTGCATTTACCTGGGTGCTACTAATAACATTCAATAACTTAGTCCTTTGGGAGGGGATCTTTAATATTTCAGTGACAGTGACCAAAAATTTAGAGTTATTAAACCAAACTCCTAAATCAATATTCATTCCAGAAGCTGATCCAATGTTAAGACTTCGAGAATTAACCAAATTATCATTTGATTTCTCCTTTGATAAGTTAACCCCTTGTCCTTAGTGATTTCAAGGAATCGCTTAGGTGGAGGTTTCTCACCAAAGAGTATAACCAATATATCATTTTCTCGATCAAAATTATTGATACTATATGAAGATGTGAAAGGTCTTACAGATTGACTATTTCCTTTGACCTCTTCCCAATTTTCTTGTGACAAACGATATTCTTTACCAACCACATTTATCTAGTTTCTTGTACCAAGCATCTCATGATGCATGATTCTCTTGATAATAGGACATGTGGCTTCTTCATCAAGCTCATCACAGGCTCTACAATAAGGCGAGGTCTCCTCCATAAGATTATTCGTTTCAAGTGGGTGAGGATGCCTCTGCTCACTAGACTGACGTTTCTTCTACCAATTATTTCGATTATTATTATTATCATTTTGACCCTAGGTTGATGCATTTGAGCTCTTTCCATTTGAATCAACCTAGACTGTAATGTAGTTATCTCCTTACAATGATCAACAATCACCCTAGCTTGATTTAACTCCATATTTTCTAACTTCTTAAGCAATTTTTGCATAGATTCTTCTTCAGATTCCTTTTCTTTTCCTTTAGGTTATTTTAATTTAACAACAGATCTATCAAACCAAGGAATTTCAGATTTTGCATAAGCCTTCTTATCTTTTTCTAGCTCTTCAGCTGTGATTTGACAGGCCTTATAGTGACCTGAATTGGATCATAAAAGACTGTCAAAGAACCATGACTTTATCGAGATGAAACAAATCTTTCAAGAATCCAAAACAACATCAAAAACACCCTAAACCAGTGGCAATGGCATCCAGTGTGGAACGACGAGGATCTCGGTCAAAGTGCACTGACCAAGGCCCATGGAGACTGCGCAGGAGGTCAAAGTAGCCATTGGGAGCCTCGGATCTGGAAAAGGAGGTGATTTTCGATGCGTGATTAGCGAATCGTGCATCGCTGGGCGAATAGGGCCGAAATGGAGGAGCCTTAAGCACTTGGTCGCAATGGGAGTTGGAGAACCGCAAGCGAAGAAATGAAAAGTGCTAAAAGGACAAAGGTGGGACCTGCACTCTGGAAACCGACGGTATTGATCGAGGCGCCCTCAAATGGTAAACGGTTTTGGAGGAGGGCGAAGCGATCCCACTCAATGATCGATGCATGGCGGTGGAGGTGAGAGAAAACCACCATTGATCATGCACTATCAGTCGAGCAAGTCAACCACGCGGGACATGCATATGACATTGGATCTGGAGGAGCCCAGATCGAACGACTGAGATTGCGCCCGATGGAGGAAGCAGAATCGACAGGGAATTAAGCCGCGTTCTAAAGGGATTTGGAATACATTTGATCGTCACAGTGGAGGAAGAACGCTTCCATGACGTAAATGAAGAAACAAACCGACGAGCAGGCTGGCGCTGTTCAGATGAGGACATGTGCCCAATCCTTGAGCGTTCGTGCTGATGCTGAATAGGGAACTCCAAGCGCAACTGTAGAAGGTGAATTGACAGAGGCATAAGAGGAACCAAACAGGCACGGAAACAAATGGCTAAAAGCCATGAATGGAGACAGAATACACAGTCAAGTGGAAGTCAGAGTGAGGTCCGAGAGACGAAAGGAAAAGACCAGAATCCCGAGAGGAGGACGGAATACACAAAGAAGTAGGCAGTAAAGCAAGAGAAAAGTAGGAAGAGACAGAGGGTCGAGCTGACCAGTGGTAGCCTCGAGCACCAGAGCTTGAGAGATTTAAGCCATCCCATAGAGGAATCTGTCTGGATCGAGCATCACATTTGGCTCCTTCCACTGTAGACCAAAAGGTCACAAAGTTGGTAGGAAGACGAAGGGTCTATGTACTCCAGTGGCTTGGGGAATCCAAGGAACCACCTTGCCAAGCAAAACCTGCTTTAGGAGAACTCACATTGAGCCCCTGTATTGTAATTCTCTGTTTAAAGACACAATAAAAGCAAGGCCACCACTGAAAGCTGGACCGAAGACGTAGCCCTAGAGAATAGGGTGAACTCCTTATTAAAATTGCTTATGTCTTTATGGTTGCTTACTGTATTTATCTGTTGCCTTTCCATTTAAATGTCTATGTATTGGCAATCTGATCAATCCGTTGCTTAAATAACACAGAACACACACCAGCACATGAGTCTGTAATACCTTTTGTTTAATAAAACTCCAAATGTTGTCACTCATAGGGTGATTATCAGATCAAGTGGTATCAGAGCTCTCGGCTGTAAGGTTGGACAAGCTTGTGTTGGTTTAGCTGTGAATGCTCAATAGATCAAAGCTCAAATTAGGAGAAGGAGAGTTGGTGGAAACTAATCCTGAAATTGGGAGAGTCTATTCTCGAAAGACAATGTCAGAGGAAGGTTCTATAAGGCTAGACCCTCAATTCATAGAAAGTTTCCTAGCTATAAAGTCTATGGGAGAAGAAATGTATAGGGACTTTAGAAAGCATAAGGATGAAGATTCATCAGGCTCTAAACAAGATAAAGAAGAAGATGAATCTAATTCCCATGACCACTCAAAAGGGAAAGGGAAAGAAGAAAGCTTTCCTACACCTCCTAATAGCCCTGTGCGTAGTAAGAAAACATCTTTGATTAAGTTAGATGTTAATTTTGAGTTGCCTATATATGATGGAGAGATAAATGCTGAAAAGTTAGACAATTGGATTAGACAAATTGATGTATATTGCAGGGTACTGAACATAGAATCGGACAAGAGTAAGATTCAGTTGGCAAGCCTACGCCTAGGAGGCACTGCCTTGTTTTGGTGGGAAGGCAAAACCCAAGATGATATGAGGAAGCATGGGAAGACCATTTCTATCTAGAGTGAATTTGTTGCTGCAATCAAAAAGCAGTTCTATCCATTGGCCTACATGCAACAAGCCATGATGAGTTGGCAAACTCTTCGGCAGTTGAAAGG
>APFE031428382.1:107093-182206 GCA_000404065.3 Pinus taeda
CAGTGTTGACACAACACGATAAACCCATATGTTATCATTCTGAGACTTTTAATCCTGCAATAGTTAACTATCCTACATATGATAAAGAATTGTATGCATTAGTTCAGAGTGTGAAAAAGTGGAAACAATACTTAATGGGCAAAGAAACAGTAATACATATTGATCATCAACCACTTCAATACCTACATTCCCAAACTAAGTTGCAGCAATCAAGACATTACAGATGGATGGGTTTTCTACAACAGTTTCATTTAGTCATCAGATATAAAAAGGGCATACACAACAAGGTTGGAGACATGTTATGTAGACCCATTATAAATGCATTTACCATACTGAAGCATAATTCTGTGCTGCATGAAAACTACATAGAACAGTATGCTCAGGACATGGACTTTAAAGATGTATATGCAACTTTGAGTCAAGGCAAAAGAATAGAAGAATTGGACTATCACGTGAAGGGCCGACTCTTATATCATTATGGGAAACTATGCATTCCACAAACTGAGAGGGTAAAGATAATTAGGGAAGCACACACTTCTCTGATATCAGGTCACTTTGGGGTAAGTAAAACAGTTGCACAACTACAAAGGTTCTGCTATTGGCCAAGAATGAGTGAGACAATTTCTAGATATGTAAAGGGATGTGCTATGTGTGCAAAAAGCAAGCCCATCAACATAAAACTAGGCTTGTACACTCCATTGCCAGTTCCTTCTCACCCTTGGGAACGTATTTCCATGGATTTTGTTGGAGGACTGCCTAAATCTAGGAAAGGTCATGATTATCTATCTGTTGTTGTGGATAGGTTCAACAAAATGTGTATTTTGGTACCCTATAGTAAACAACTTACAACTGAACAAATTGCAAAATTGTTCTTTGGACATGTATGGGTTCATTTTGGATTACCCATTTCTATTGTATCTGATCGAGACACCCGATTTGTGGGGAAGTTTTGGTCAAGTTTGTGGGAACTAATGGACACAAAATTGAAGAAAAGAACATCTTTTCATCCACAAACAGATGGCCAGACAGAAGTAGTTAACAGGATGGTGATCCAGTTACTAAGAGGATATTGCAACAAACATCCTAAGCTTTGGGATGGACACTTGTGTTATGTGCAACATGCTTACAATAGAGCCAAACACTCTTGTACACAGAGATCTCCTTTTGAGACTTATTTTGGTTTCATACTAAGGTCTCCTTTGGATTTTGTCTTTGGTAAAGATACCACGGTTGATAGACACAGTGATGTGGACAGGGCAACTAGGTTCATTGAACAGATCCACGAGATCCAGTATAAGAACAACTGGAAAAGAGCCAGGCCAAGTACAAGGCTAGGCACGATAAACATCAGATGGAGCATAGTTTTCAAGTTGGAGACCAAGTCTGGCTATATATAAGCAAGGACAGGATGCAAGGTGAAAGTAAAAAGCTAAAACCTATCAGGTATGGACCCTCCAGGATACTTGAAAGGATTGGTGAAAATGCTTTTCGCCTTGATCTACCAGCTTACATGCACATCTACTCAGTCGTGAATGCAGATTGCTTGAGGTTGTTTGAACCTTCAATGATTGAGGACCCTGAAGAGCAGAGTCAATTACCTTCTGTTGATGACTTGCTACTTGAATATCTTAATGAATTACAGGAAGACACAGTGCTGGACAGGAAGGTAAGGACGACGCGTAGTGGACAAGTGGAATACCTCAGGATTGGGCTTAAAGGTTTGAAGCCGAGCAGCGCAAAGTGGATTGAGATTACGCAAGTGAGACAACAGTTTCCTCACTTAGTCGATGCTTGAAGAAAACCAACTTTTGGTGGTCCAAAAGCTCTTTCAGTGGGAAGTCCATGATCCGAATTGGATCCATAAAAGACTGTCAAAGAACCATGACTATATCGAGACGAAACAAATCTTTAAAGAATCCAAAACAGCATCAAAAACACCCTGAACCAGTGGCAATGGCAGCCAACGTGGAACGATGAGGACCTCGGTCAAAGTGTGTTGACTGAGGCCCATGGATACTGTGCAGGAGGTCAAAGTAGCCCTTGGGAGCCTCGGATTGGGAAAAGGAGGTGATTTGCGATGTGCGATTAGCGCTAATCGCACATTGCTAGGTGAAAAGGGCTGAAATGGAGGAGCCTTAAGCACTTGGTCGTGTTTGGAGTCGGAGAACCGCGGGCGGAGAAACGAAAAGTGCTGAAAGGACAAAGGTGGGACCCGCACTCTGGAAAACGACGGTATTGATTGGGGTGCCCTCAAACGGTAAACATTTTTGGAGGAGAACGGAGTGATCCCACTCAACGATCGACGCGTGGTGGCGGAGGTGAGAGAAAAACGCTGTTGATAGCGTGCTATCGGTCGAGAAAGTCAACCGCGCGGGATGTGCGTATGATGTTGGATCTGGAGGATCTTGGATTAGACGGCTGAGATTGCGCTGGATGGAGGAAGCAGAATCGACAGGGAATTAAGCCGTGTTCTAAAGGGATTTGGAATCCGTTTGACCGCCACGGTGGAGGAAGAATGCTTCCATGACGTAACTGAAGAAACAAACCGACGAGCATGTTGGCGTTGTTCAGATGAGGACACGTGGCCACTCCCTGAGCGTTCGTGCTGACGCCGAACAGGGAACTCCAAGCGCAGCTGCAAAAGGTGAATTGACAAAGGTGGAAGAGGAACTGAACATGCATGGAAATGAATGGCTAAAAGCCATGAATGGAGACAGAATACACAGTCAAGTGGAAGTCGGAGTGAGGTCCGAGAGCCGAAAGGAAAAGACCAGAATCCCAAGAGGAGGACGAAATACACAGAGAAGTAGGCAGTAAAGCGAGAGAAAAGCAGGAAGAGACAAAGGGCCGAGCTGACCAGTGGAAGCCTCGAGCACTAGAGCTTGTGAGATTCAATCCATCCCATAGAGGAATCTATCTGGATCGAGCATCACATTTGGCTCCTTCCACTGTAGACCAGAAGGTCACAGAGCTGGTAGGAAGACGAAGGGTCTGTGTACTCAAGTGGCTTGGGGAATCCAAGGAACCACCCTGCCAAGCAAAACCTGCTTCAGGAGAACTCACATTGAGCCCCTGTATTGTAATTCTTTGTTTAAAGACACAATAAAAACAAGGCCACCACTGAAAGCTGGACTAGAGACGTAGCCCTGGAGAATAGGGTGAAGTCCTTATTAGAATTGCTTGTGTCTTTATGGTTGCTTACTGTATTTCTCTGTTGTCTTTCCATCTAAATGTCTATGTATTGGCAATCTGATCGATCCATTGCTTAAATAACACAGAACACACACCAACACATGAGTTTGTAATACCTTTTGTTCAACAAAACTCCAACTGATGTCACTCATAGGGTGATTACCAGATCATGTAGTCACCAAGCTTGGTCCTTCGTAGGTCATAAGAAGTGTCAGGATTGAAAGCATCAAGATAATATTCTAGAAGCATTTTCTCATTTGGTTTGTAATCAGTAGATATTTCTTTAAGCATACCATCAAACCTTTTATTAAATTCTTCACATGTCTCATTTTCTTTCTTTTTAATGACGCTAATGGATTTTGCTAGAAAGTGATCTTCTTTCTTATCACCAAATTTCTCTCTAAAATCATTAAGGAGGGAATCATATGAATCGATGCTATGATCAAGTCTATCCCTAAAACAATCCATAACATCCTGCTCAAGGGTCAAGATGAAGCATTTCATTTTCACAACCTCATAATTTTGAGCCTGAGCGAATTTATCCTACCAAGTCTGAAAAGCATATAAATGATTTTTAATAATGATTGCATTATTTTTTTGGAAAGCAGGTAGCTTGTTTAGACCATTTTTAGGAAGGATATGGGGATAACCCTGGATGTTAGAAAAGTTGAGAGGCTCATAGATATCCATGATGTATGGAAAGGGAGGATTCAAGAAGAGTGAATGGATGTCACAAAGAGCTTTCGGGCCGAGATTGATAAAGAGTGTACGAGAAGAGAGCTTGTGTAATCTAGCTCTGAGAGCCCTTTCAGAATCCAGAGCAGGATTAGCCAAGCTACTTGGGTCCCTCCTAGTACATGCCCCGATAGAAGATGATGGAAGTGGAGTCGCCACCTAGATAGAGATCTAAATTAGACACATAAGAGGATATTATGTAAATGAGGTGATGATGAATGAGTGAAAGTGAAAGGATCAAATGATGAGAAGAGATTGAGAGGACTAAGGAAAAAAAACTCTGTCCCCAGCAACGACGCCAAAAAATGTTGTGCTGCTTGACGGGCTAATGAATGGTGGGAAAGATTAGATGATTAGAAAAATGCCATGAGGACCTAGGATAGAAAAAATCTATCCCTGACAAAGGCGCCAAAAAATGTTGTCGCAAAGAGTGTTGAGGCACCGTGACAATTCTCAGAGTAAGGGCTATCACTCTAATCCTTACTCACTTTGTTTAGACTCTCTCCTAGACAAGTCAAAGGAGGTAGTCCCTAAGGTGAATCAATAAGAATAGCCTGTGTAAACGAATCTTGGTTAATTGAGATGGATAGATCTAATAAAATAAGAGACAACCACAAGATAAAAATGATTTTAGACCAGTGCCTTATGTTCAATTAATCAAAGACTAAATAAGAACAAGTTACCTAGAACAATTTATAATGTGGCAAAGCGATGATCATGAACAATCAAATGTAAAATGCAAAAAAACTTAGCATGCAGGATAATGTGGCAAAATTTATCTTTCTCCAATAGTCAATATGATTTTTTAAAACATTTATCGCTCTTGACAATAGAGAAATCACAAAAATTAAAATTTTACACTTAACATCAAAGATACCAAGGAACTTTAAATTAAAATTTTAATTATTCCTTGCAATTATTTTAATGTGGTAAATGAAGAAATCAAATTTTTAATGTGACAAAAGTAAAATCAAAGGGATAATAAATTAATTTTTTAATGGGCCATAGGCTACATTAGTTTTTTTTTAATGTGAAACCACAAATCCTCCTTTAATTAATTTCACTCTCAACTCTAAAGTCTCTCACACACACACATGTATATTTATTTATTTATTTTTTTAAATTTAAAATTTTAGATTTTTTTTTTAGATTTTTAAAAATTTTTATATTTTTAAATGAAAATCAAAATAAAAATAAAAGAAAGGAAACGAAACCAAAAAAAAAAAAAAAAAAAAAAAAAAAAAAAAAAAAAAAAAAAAAAAAAAAATCATAAGAAACTAAAACAAAAAATGAAAATCAAATAAAAATAATAATTAATTAAGAAAAAAAAATTGCATTAAAATGAATGTAACGTAACCAAAGTTAAAAAATAAAATGAAATAAAAATGAAACCCGATTTTATTTAAAAAACAAAAGAATTAACCCTAATGCATAAAGTAATAAAAAAGAAAAAGGTAAATCGAAGTGTATTTGGTTTGCAGTGCTCGATGACAGTGTATGGAGAGGAGCTTGAAGAGGTAGCGAGCAGGATTCGACAGAGGGGCAATGGAGATGCAATGAGAGGAGTATCTGCGGGGAAGGTGAGTTAATCAGGAGCCGCAGGTAGGTCGAGGAGGCTGCGAGTAGTTGAGTGAGGAAAACATAGGGAAAAAGGAGCCACAAAGAAATGGGAGTTAAAAGGACAACACCATTTTTTGCAGGTGCAACAAAGGATGGGACGCTGGCAACACTCCATAAATGGAGGAAAAGACAACTTTCAATCACAACAAATGGAGAATTGTTTTGGAAGTCGATTTGCAAATTGAAGGAGGAGAGGGAATGAAATAAACAACAACACGGAAGGGGCCTTGAATTTTGCAGAGGATGAAGAGCGAGCTGCAAATGGAAAAACATAGAGATGAGGAGAAATCCAAAAACTCAGACAAAGAGAAATCCATGCAAAAGAGGGAAAAAAAGAAAAAATCAAATTTTTCCAGAGAAGGAAAAAATGCAGCTGAAAACGATAGCCCAAAAACCTTAAAAAATTTCCCAGAAAATTTTGATTAAAATGACATATTCCTACTTTAGATTTTCTTTCACGAAACTTGTGAAATTCTAAAAAAAATTGAAACCCTTCAGACTGTATAATCTTTTGAATAATGTCCTTGAAAAATGGTATTGAGGCTAGGTCTTACCCTCTAGGGCGTAGATTTGGCTTCAAATCAAACTTCTCTTTCAAATCTGCAACCTGTACCTGCAAAAAAGAAAAATGAAAACAAAAGCACCCAGAAGCTAGATATACAAAAATAAATAAAACCCCAGAAACCCAAGTCAGAAAACCAAAAACATTTACACATCTATTCACAAAAATGGTAGATCTATCAGATCTGAGGTGTATGAGTCCAACTCCACTCCCAGATTTGATAATCTAAGGCTCTCAACGACTAGATCTATCAAGTTTCCACACAAAAATTAAAATTTTAAAATTTTAAAGGAGGTGTTAACTCGAAACCCTTCGTGTATCACTAATAAAACCTTATGATAAGCCCAGAGATAATTTAGATGATCTCTTCAGAAAACAAGGATTGGGAGTTGGCTGGTCCAACTATAAACATCCCCTAACGTCCGAGGATCTAAAATCAAGATTTCCCCGCAAAACTCAGTCCAACCATCAAAATAGAGTGAGAAAGTAATAATAAAATTTAGACATATAGTGATATCTGCTATTACAATCAAAATTTAAATTATTATTTAAACCCCAACGACTGAGAAAGATACATGTACTTGAATCACTCTTCAGAAGCTATCATCAATGGATTTAGAAAAAATCATACATGAAAACAACACATCTTACACTATTCCCATGAAGAGTAACACCAACAGAATTTAACCCGAAAGTCTTTCTTTATTATCCAGAAAAAAGATTACACAATATTTTTTTTCTTAGCACACGACTCAGAGATCGTATGGATCAACTGACAAATAATCTCCTATTTAAAGATAAATCCTCCAATGGCTAGTTTGAGTGATCCTCGTCAAAGTAATCTCGACTGTTGACGAAGATTAAATTTTTTTTTTTAATCTCATCCGTCGAAATATTTAAATATTTGGGGAAATTTGGAATTTTTAATTAAATGCATTTTAATTAACTTAAAAATTAAAATTTGAGTTAATTTCCCCAAAATTTTGACTTTGTATTAACTTTAGTCCTTGGACCTCTTAAAATTTAATATTTTAGGATCGACGAATTTTTCCTTTGGAGAATTTAAATTTACGTAGGACTTAGAATTAATTAAATTTCTGGCTTAGACTTTTTATTAATTTTTGGTCAGAAAATTTAATTAATTAACCTATGAGGGGATAAATTATTTTTCAAACCCTCAAGACACTTTACATCATGATTTTCATATTTTTTACATCACAAAGGGGAAAACCCATTTGTAATAGACCCTCACAAACTACCCATTTCTGTGACAAAAATATAATCCAGCAGACCAGTCAATTTGTAATAAAATAACCTAATCAAATAGTTAGGATTATTCCCAAATCACTTTTACATAGACTCGATCTAGAACACTAGGACTCGCCTAAGATCATAGCGACAAAATCGATTCCATCTTTGAGGTAAGACTGAAGAATGGATTGGTGAGACAAAAAACCTCCCAGAATGTAGATTGTCACTAGAAAAGTAGGTTTACCTAGGTTGTTACATATATGACATGGATTTGCTGAGATTATTTACATCATATACATGCATAATGGGTTTACATTATAACATATTTGAAATCAGGATGATGTTGATAGCTGAACGACACATACACATCGATCAGACTATCCTTTTGCGAAAAAAGGGGGTGTACTGCTATGGGTCGTTGACACGTAGTGGTCAACATTTGTCTCTACTAGGTGACATTTTGCTACACTGGAGGAATGCAAGAATCCAAAATCTGTATCCACACAAGACATAAGATAACATAAGTAGCGTCCATCCAAAAATCATCATATAATATTAAGCACAGGAAATATATAAATTCTTCATTTATTAACTATCCTAATAACATAAAAATCATAAATATGACATAACTACAAAATGAAATGCTGAAATGAAAGGGTGTAAGGTTAGGAATACAATACAAAGGATGCTTGGTGGCATCAGATGTCCTCTCTGAAGTAAAATTTGAGAATTTGGCCATTCACGGGTAAATCCAATGGTTTGCCTCCCAACATGCTCAAATGGAATGAGTTGGGTCCAATAATGCCTCGAATGATGTATGGTCCAAACCACAAACTACCAAATTTTTTATGCTTTCCTGTTTTTGCATTATGTCGATCCCACATCAAGGCCATATCTCCAACCTGCAAATATATAGGACAATATTTTTTGTCAAAGATTTTCTTAATGTTAGATTGATTCTTATACATATTATCAAAAGCCTTCCTACGAGTTTCATCCAACTCTACAAGCTGATCAATTCTATTTTGGACAATGGTCTTATCGTTAGTAAAGTGCCGAAAGAGTTGGTAAGCTGGCAATTTAAGGTGCACTGACAAAGTTGTATCCAGGCCATAGACTAATTCAAAGGGACTTTTACTAGTAGCTTTCTTTTTTGTTATCCTATCTACCCACTAAGCATACTTGATTTTACTGTCCCAGGATCACTTGTTATGTCCCACTATTTTCTTGATAATGGTTATGATATTTTTATTACTTGATTCAACACGACATTACCCTGAGGATAATAGTTAGATGAATGAGATAACACAATGTCGTACTTCAATCAGAAAGATGAAAGTTCTATAGAATTGAAAGCCTTAGCATTGTCAGTAGTGATCTTGGAAGGGACACCAAATCTAGTAATTATTTGATTTTTAAGAAAATCCATAATAACCTTTTCAGTGGCATTTCTAGCCAGACCCGTTTTGTAAAATAATCAGTAGTGGTCAAAATCCATTAGTAGCTATTGCTAGAATTTTCATGAAATTTCCCTTTGAAATCCAGACCTCGATGCTAAAAAGGAGCCTCAACAACCACAAGTTGAAGCGGTAGGGAAGGTAGCTTCTGCTTCTTAGTGAATAGTTGATAGGACTGGAAACTTCTAACAAATTTGTACACATTAGTAAAAATTGAAGGCCAGTAATATCCAACTCTAAGGATTTTGTAGGCAGTAGTGCTAGCAGCATAATGCCCTCCACAAAATCCAGAGTGAAACTCGGAAATCAACTTTTTAGACTCAATTTCATCAACACATCTAAGTATAATGCCCTCTGGATTTTTCCACCCAAGGCCATCCTTCATTAGGAAATACTTAGAAGCCTTTAATCAAAAAACCCTTATTTTATGAGTAACTAAATGGTTAGGACATGTAATATTCAATAGGTAATATATAATATCCTTGTACCATTCATGCTCTCCTAACCTTTGCAGCTCAGGTGATGAATCGTTAAGACAAATCAAACGAAGAGATTTCTCGTTATTTTCAGCTAACATCTATGCTAAACCTTGACCCTTGACCAACTTGGTAGGTTTAATTTCCAAATCATATTCTTGAATTTTTGTTACCCACCTATGATCCGAAATTGATCAAGAATCTAGGAAAAGCCTAAAATTCAAAGTTATTGGATTCATGTGGAAGTAGCGTCATTGCGTAGAGCTCACAGAAACAACCTCAACGCAATTTGAACGGGTGCATTTGGACTCGAGATGAATAAAAAACTGCTTGTTGAAGTTTGTTACGAAACAATTTTTTACTGCTCGACACTTGGCAAAAGTACAGGTTCAACTCAATAGCAAATCTCCAACTTCGTTACAGTGGCAAGATCTCTAATTAATTACATGGCAAGATTTGAGTGTAATCAATATGATTACATTAAAGTAACTTTTATTATGATGCATTAAAATATATATTTAAATGCATTATATAAAAAATAAAACTATATAAACCATATATTAAACTGCACACATAACATGTACATTTCAGAAATGTTGAAACGACATATATTACAAACTATAACCTTGCTTTTCCATGGTAGTGTAATTGAACTCAAAATTCTGAAGCACTTTACTCATGAAAGCAATAGGCTATTCTTGCCCATCCTTATTTTTCTGAAGTAAGACACCAACAATGGTATCCTCAGAAGCAAAAGAGAAAATCATGAAATCCTTGAAATAATCGGCACTGATTAAAACAAGAGCTTTTTCTATAGCATTCTTTATTTCTTGAAAAGCATTTCTACTATCTTCTTTCCATAGAAAATTTGTGTCTTTTTTCAAAAGACTTTGAATAGGATTTTCTAATTCTGCGTAAGTCGGAATAAATCTTATAAGGAAATTTATTTTTCCTATGAAGGACGGGAGGGATTTTAGATTATGTGGAAGAGGAATATTTTGAATTGCCTTAACCCTTTTAGGATCAATCTTGATCCTATCCTTTGAAATGATGTGACCAAGTAGCTTCCCTTTAGTTACCCCAAAGATAAATTTATCAGGATTTAAGGAAATGCCAAACTCCCTACATTTGTCAAAAACTTGCCTAAGATGACTTATATGATCAATACAATTCTTTGAAAAAATAGTAAGGCCATCTTGATATATTTGAATGAATTTTCCAATTAAACCCTTAAAAGCATAGTCCATGGCCCTTTGGAAAGTAGCCTCAACATTCATTAAACCGAAAGGAATTATTATGTATTCAAATGTTCCCCATGGTGTGGTGAAAGTCATTTTATGTTGATCTTCCTTTTTTACCCAAACTTGATTATATCTGGGAAAACCATCTAACAATGACATCATCTCGGATCCCATCACTCTTTGAAACATGGTCTGCATATTAGGAAAAGGGTAATTATAAATTTTACAAGCTAAATTAATGTTTCTGAAATTGACACACAATCTGATTGTACCATTCTTTTTCCTAACGATCACCAAATTTGAGCACCATCTAGAATGCCTAATTGGAGCAATAATGCCAGCAGCCAACATCTTTGTGAGCTCGTTTTGGACTAAGGGGGTCAATTTTGGATTTATTTGTCTAAGTTTCTGACAAAATGACTTAGAATTTTTATCCTTTAAGGGAATAGTATGTTCCATAACATCTTCCCTTTAGCCTTTTAATTCATCATAAGAAAAAGCTAAAACATCCCTATACTCATGAAGTAAATTTATTAATTTCTTTCTTTCATATTCATTAGTACCTTTACCAATTTTAATAATTATAGGATCTTTAGATGTACCAATTTTTACTTCAACAAAGTCTTCAGAATCAATTTTATTTTCCTCTTTCTTCTTAACAACATCATGCCAATCAAATTGTTTCTTAAGAGCAACAACATTCCGAGGAGTAGGATTTAAAATATCTTCATCGATATCAGGTCCATCCTCCTTATAATTCACTTGAAAACCCTGAAACTCATCCAAGTTGTGTAAGAAATGAATGATCTATCTTTCATCATCAAATACTTGCCAATGCTCAGAATTATCTGAGACATAAGGTCTAAAAACAATTTCCATCTTAATTTTGTCTTCAATTAAATTACCAAATAATTTCATGGTGGAAGCTACAATAGCTAACTTTTTAAACAAACTATTTTGGTCCCTTGGGATAGCTTCAAGGTTAATGACATCAAAATAATCCATGGTATCCCACACAACATTCCTATAATTTTTTAATCTTTGATTTTTACATGTGATTTTTTTTTTTTTTAATTTGCATGATAACTAAATCAGAATCACCCTTGATACTTAGCAATTTAACTTTTAAAGCCTTTTCCAATTCAATACCCAATAAAAAGACATCATATTCAACCACATTGTTGGTTGCTTCAAATTTTAATCGATAGGAAAATTTGAAAATATATCTGGGGGATACTTTAAGACAATATCCACACCTTTACCATGCCTAGATGCTGCACCATGAAAGTATAAATACCAAACATTATCTTTTTAAATTACCCACTTTTTCTTCAACCTTGGCCTCCAAGGGAATGATAGAATTAGACAATATAGCATGATTCCCTAGGCTTGGTTGTCCACTTATGAATTCACTGTGGGGAATTTTAGGATCTTCCACATGGAATCTCCTTTCAGACTCTCAGTTTAACTTAAGATATCTTTGACCATTAGGGGAAGGAATCATAGCATATGACCAATTCATTTGTATGCTTCCTCCTAAATCAAAGGTCCATTTCCTAGACAACAACATACCCCAAGCATCAGGCACATCAACCACAACTATGTCCATAACAATCATGATATCACAATAGATAGACAGATGGACTTGTAAGTCCTTAATCAACCCATGAACTTGAATTTTCTTCGAATCCATGGCACATATGTTATACTACAACCTAGATATCCTTAAATTAAGTTGTTCCATGATTCTCTTAATCATCACAAAAGCGTAAGCACCAGAGTCAAGAATGTAGTTATATAAGTGATAATTGTTCACAAGAAAAGTAATGAAGAACAGAGAGTGTTCTTTATTATCAGAATCTGTACTCTACAAATGTATGGGAGCATCCTGATAGAAAGCCTTAGGAGGTTCCTCTTGAGTTTCATTTACCTGGGTGATACTAATAGCATTCAATAACTTAGTCCTTTGGGAGGGGATCTTTACTATTTCAGTGATAGGGACCAAAACTTTATAGTTATTAAACCAACCTCCTAAATCAATATTCATTCCTAAAGCTGATCCAAAGTTAAGACTTCAAGAATTAACTGGATTATCATTTAGATTTCTCCTTTGATAAGTTAACCCCTTGTCCTTAGCTATTTCAAGGACTCGCTCAGGTGGAGGTTTCTAATCAAAGAGTTTAACCAAGACATTAGTTTCTCGACCAAAATTATTGATACTATATGAATATGTGAAAGGTCTTACAGATTGACTATTTCCTTTGACCTCTTCCCAATTTTCTTGCGACAAACGACATTCTTTACCTACCACATTTATCTGATTTCTTGTCCCAAGCATCTCATGATGCATGATTCTCTTGATAATAGGACAAGTGTCTTCTTCATGAAGCTCATCACAGGCTCTACAATAAGGAGGGGTCTCCTCCACAAGATTATTCATTTCAAGAGGGTGAGGAGGCCTCTGCTCACTAGTCTGACCTTTATTCTACCAATTATTTCAATTATTATTATTATTATTCTAAACCCTAGGTTGATGCCTTTGAGCTCATTCCATTTGAATCAACCTATACTGTAATGTAATTATCTCCTTAGCATGACCAACAATCATCCTAGCTTGATTTAACTCCATATTTTCTAACTTCTTAAGCAATTTTTGCATAGATTTTTCTTCAGATTCCTTTTCTTTTCCTTTAGGTTCTTTTAATTTAACAATAGATCTATCAAACCCAATAATTTTAGATTTGCCAAAAGCCTTCTTATCTTTTTCCAACTCTTTAGCTGTGATTTGACAAGCCTTGTAGTCACGAGGCTTGGTCCTTCTTAGCTCATAGGAAGTGTCGGGATTGAAAACATCGATATAATATTCTAAAAGCATTTTCTTAGTTGGTTTTTAATCAATAGATATTTATTTAAGCATACCATTAAACATTTTATTAAATTCTTCGCATGTCTCATTTTCTTTATTTTTCATAATGCTAATGGCTTTTGCTAGAAATTGATCTTCTATCTTATCACCAAATTTCTCTCTAAAAGCATTAAGGAGGGAATCACATGAATCAATGCTATGATTAGGATTATCCCTAAACCAATCCATATCATCCTTCTTAAGGGTCAAGATGAAGCATTTGATTTTCACATCCTCATAATTTTGAGCCTAAGCAAATTTAACCCACCAAGGCTGAAAAGCATATAAATGATTTTTAACAGTGATTACATTATTTCCTTGGAAAGCGGGTAGCTTTTCTGGACAATTATTAGGAAAGTTATGGTGATAACCCTGGATGTTAGGAAAGCTAAGAGGCTCATAGATATCCATGATGTCTGGAAAGGGAGGATTCAAGAAGAGTGAATGGATGTCACAAAGAGTTTCATGGACAAGATTGATAAGGAGTGTATGAGAAGAGAGCTTGTGTAACCTAGCTCTAAGATCCCTTTCAGGCTCATTTCAGGCTCTGTCTATAGTTTATTTGACTGCTTTTGATACAAAGAAACAACAACTTGGCTCTGATACCAATTTGATCTGAATTTGAAACTACTTGAAATGCTTAGCAAGGTATTCAATTCAGTAAATATACATGTTAACATGATGTACTTGTCTTGCAGTTAAAAACAAATGAGTTTTTCAGCTGTTTATGACCCTTTTATGTGTAGTAGAATTAATTCATTTCTCTGTTTAACATACTTAAACATATTTGTTCTGAAAGAAAACTCAACCACAGATGCAATAACATATGATGACGCAGTTCACTGCTCCTGGGATACATATGCTGGGTCCAAGGCTCCAAAATGGGCATGTCCTTGATTTGATTAAAAGCTCAAAATGATTATACAGCTGAATACAATCCTTAACAGGTGAAATGGACTGTAAAAATGGACTCGAAATGCTCAAATCAGTCAAGAATGACTACTGGTTCGCATCCAATTGGTACCTGCAATCCTATACAACTCCCACAATACTGGGCCCTGGTGGCTCCTAGAACTTCCACGGAGCAATAGCACCTGCAAACGACCTCTGATTGCTCTCTAACCTATGCCAATGGCTTTGGAATCATCTGACTAGTCAAAAAAAAAAAAAAATTCATCCAAAAAAGACTTTCCTAGACAAAGTTATGGCTCATTCATCGAACTACCTATTTGCCCCTAAAAAAACTCCAGTTAACTTTAGTTGAGTCCAGATAGGCCTGTCAAATATGGTGGACCCACCACTTTTGGCACTCCGCCAATTCCGCCGCTAACTGATCACTAGTTATCCTTTTGTCATAACTGTGCATGTGAACGGGATTTCGGGCTCGACGGTTCTCCATAGGATTCTGTGCCATACCTTTAAACTGGTGGTCAACTGTTTGTTAACTTTGCGTTTAACTTGGTAATGTGAACACGTTGCCATAACACAAGGCGGTAACCATTTGATATGTTGCACCGACGGTTTGGGGTTAAGGCCCTTGGTTGCTGGGCTATGGTCGTATGATATGGGGGCTGGCACTTAGGGGTTGGCCCCTTCGGGCCCCGCCCAACCAAATATTAAAACTCAAATAACCATTGCTCCACAGATTTGTCAAGACTTGCCTGTGTGGTTCAATGGTAAAGCGCTTGGTTAATGACTTGGAGGTCACGGGTTCATTTCCGCAGACTTGCAACAAAATTTTAACATAACCCATATACCTAATAACGTCATCCAGGCCACGTGGCGGCCTCCGGGCCTACCATGTGGTAGCCTGCTATTGGTTGCCCAACAGGAATATTTCGAGAATATTTCAATGAATATTTTATTTTAATTTTTTTTGAAAAAATTCAAAATTTCAGTGTTATTGGGCAATTTTTATTTTTGGCATAACTTCCTCATACGGAGACCATTTTTCGAACCGTTCGCGGCGTCATAATTAGGAGGACGAGACCTATCCATTCATTCAAGCTTGAACTAGTTCTAATCACTTTCAAAATTGAGCATTTTCGACACTTGGTCTTGAGTTGCTGATCACTGGGGCAGGATTATCCAAGCTACTTGGGTTCCTCCTTGTACACGCCCCATTAGAAGATGATGGAAGTGGAGTTGCCACCCAGACAGAGATCTAACTTAGACACATAAGATGATATGATGAAAATGAGATGGAGATGAATGAGTGAAAATGAAAGGATCAAATGATCAGACGAGATTAAGAGGACCAAGGACAGGAAACTCGGTCCTTGGAAATGAAGCCAAAAATTTTTGTGCCGCTTGATGGGCTAATGATCAGTAGGAAAGATTAGATGATTAGAAAAATGTCGCGAGGACACAGAAAAAATCCATCCTTGACAACGACACCAAAAAATGTTGTCACACAAAGTGTTTAGGCACCGCGACAATGCTAAGAGTAAAAGTTGTCACTCTAATCCTTACTCACTCCATTTAGACTCTCGCCTAGACAAGTCAAGGGGGGTAGTCCCTAAGGTGACTGAATGAGAATAACTTGTGAAACGCAGGCTCTAGGAGACTTAGAGATGGAGAACTTGACGAGTGTAAACGAGTCCTAGTTAACTGAGATGGATAGATATAATAAAATAAGAGACAACCACAAGATAAAAATGATTTTAAATCAGTGCCTTATGTTCAATTAATCAAAGATTAAATAAAAACAATTTACCTAGAGCAATTTATAATGTGGCAAAGTGAAAATCATGAACAATCAAATGTAAAATGCTCAAAACTTTAGCATGCTGGATAATCTAGAAAAAATTATTTTTCTACAACAATGATTTTTTAAAACATTTATCGCTCTTGACAATAGAGAAATCACAAAAAATAAAATTTTACACTTAACACCAAAGACACTAAGGAACTTTAAATTAGAATTTTAATTATTCCTTAGGCAATTAATTTAGTGTGGTAAATGAAGAAATCAAATTTTTAATGTGACAAAAGTAAAATCAAAGGGTTAATAAATTAAAATTTTAATGGGCCATAGGCCACATTAATTTTTTTTTAATGTGAAAGCGCAAATCCTCCTTTAATTTATTTCATTCTCAACTCTAAAGTCACATAAATGATTTTTTTTTTTTTAGATTTTTAAGTTTTAGAAAATTTTTTTTGAATGAAAATCAAAATAAAAATAAAAGAAAGGAAATCAAAACAAAAATAAAAAAAGTCATAAGAAACTAAAACAAAAAAATGAAAATGAAATAAGAATAAAACAAATTAAGAAAAAAGAATTGCATTAAAATGAATTTAACGTAACCAAAGTTAAAAAAGAAAATGAAATAAAAATGAAACTCGATTTTATTTTTAAAAAACTAAAGAACTAACCCTAATGCATAAAGTAATAAAAACGAAAAAGGGAAATCGAAGTGTATTTGGTTTTGCAGGGCTCAACAACGATGTATGGAGAGGAGCTCAAAGAGGCAACGATCAGGCTTCGACAGAGGGGCAATGGAGATGCAACGAGAAGAGTATCCATGGGGAAGGGTGAGTTAAGCAAGAGCCACATATAGGTTGAGGACGCTGCAAGTAGATGACTGGGGAAAACACAGGGAAAAGGGAGTCGTAGAGAAATGGGAGTTAAAAGGACAACACAGTTTTTTGCAGGTGCAACAAAGGATGGGACACTGGAAGCACTGCATAAATGGAGGAAAATACATATTTTAATGACAACAAATGGAGAATTTTTTTGCAATCGATTTGCAAGTTGAAGGAGGAGAGGGAATGAAATGTGGAGCAACAAGGAAGGGGCCTCAAATTTTGCAGACGATGAAGAGTGAGTTGCAAATGGAAAAATGCAGATATGAGGAGAAACCCCAAAACGCAGACATAGAGAAACCCACATAGAAGAGGGAAAAAGAGAATAAAAAAATTTGAATTTTTCCAGAGAAAGAAAAAACGCAGTAGAAAATGGTAGCCCAAAAACCTTAAAAAATTTCCTAGAAAATTTCGATTAAAATGATATATTCCTGGTTCATATTTTCTTTCACGAAACTTATGAAATCCTTAGAAAAATTGAATCCCTTCAAACTATAAAATATTTTGAATAATGTCCCTGAAAAATGGTATTGAGGCCAGATCTTACCCTCCAGAGCCAAGATTTGGTTTCAAATCAAACTTCTCTTTCAGATTTGCAATCTGTACCTGCAAAAAAAATAACGAAAACAAAAATACCCAGAACCCAGATATACAAAACTAAATAAAACCTAGAAACACAAGTCAAAAAACATTTTTTTTTTACAAATCTATGCACAAAAATGGTAGATCTATCATATATGAGGAGAATGAGTCCAACTCTGCTCCCAGATCTGATAATCTAAGGCTCTCAACAGCCAGATCTATCAATTTTCCATACAAAAATTAAATTCTTAAATTCTTAAAGGAGGTGCTAACTCGAAACCCTTCGTGTATCACCATTAAAATCTTATGATAATCCCAAAGCTAATTTAGTCGGGCTCTTCAAAAAACAAGGATCGAGAGTTGGCTGGTCCAACTGAAAACTTCCCCTAACGCCCACGGATCTAAAATCAAGATTTCCTTGCAAAAATCAGTCCAACTATCAAAATAGAGCTATAAAATAATAATAAAATTCAGATAAATAGAGATATTGCTATTACATTCAAAATTTAAATTATTATTTAAACCCCAGCGACTGAGCAAGATACTTGTACTTAAATAACTCTTTAGAAGCTATCATCAATGACTTTAGGAAAAATGTGCATGAAAACAACACATCTTACAGTATTCCCATGAAGAGTAACACTAGAAGAATTTAACCCCAAAGTCTTTCTTTATTATATAGAGAAAATATTACACAAGATTTTTGCTTAGCACACGACTCAAAGATTGGATGGATCAATTGACAAATGACCTCCTATTTAAAGATAAATCCTCCAACGGCTAGTTTAAGTGATCCTTGTCAAAGAAATCTCGATCGTTGATGAAGATTAAAATTTACTTTAATCTCATCCATTGAAATATTTAAATATTTGAGAAAATTAATTTTTTTAATGAAATGCGTTTTAATTAACTAAAAAATTAACGTTTTGAATTAATTTTCCCAAAATATTGACTTTGACTTAACCTGAGGGATGAAAGGTTTAAAATTTATCAAAATTATTAATTTACCTTAGTCCCTGGACCTCTTAAAATTTAATTTTTTAGGACCGACGAATTTTGCCTTTGGAGAATTTAAATTTACCTAGGACCTAGAATTAATTAAATTTTTGGCTTAGGGTTTTAATTAATTTTTGGCCAGAAAATTTAATTAATTAACCTATGAGGGGATAAATTATTTTTCCAACCCTCAAGACACTTTACATAATGATTTTCATATTTTTTACATCACAAGGGGGAAAACCCATTTGTAATAGACCCTCATAGACTACCCATTTCTACGACACAAATATAATCCAACAGATCAAGCAATTTGTAATAAAATAACCTAACCAAATAGTTAGGATTATTCCCAAATCACTTTTATATAGACTCGATCTAGAACACTAGGACTCGCCTAAGATCCTTTCGACAAAATCCATTACAACTTTGGGTTAAGACTGAAGGAAAACTATGCCGATCATCCGAGAATGGATAGGTGAGACAAAAAACCTCCCAGAATGTAGATCGTCACTAGAAAAATAGGTTTACCTGGGTTGTTACATACATGGCATAGATTTTTTGAGCTTATTTACATCATATACACGCAGAATGGGTTTACATTATAACATCTTGGAAATCAGGATGATGATAATAGCTGAACGACACAGACACATTGATCATGTTATCCCTTTTGTGAAAAAAGGGGGTGTATTGCTATGGGTTGTTGGCACATAGTGGTCAAAAGGACCCTATGTCCAAACTTAGGAAAATAAAATAATTAATGGGTATTAATCTAACTATGGGTGTAACTTCTAGAAGAAGACGAGGATCAAGCATAAATGATCTTAGCCATTGATTAGCTTCTAATCTGGTCCATTGAATATCAACGAGGAGATTATGTAAGGAAGCTTGAGGGTCATTTGGAAGGCACATCAAGAGAGTTTAGAAGATCAAATTTCCGAAGTAGAGCAGTTGCCAGAGAGAGATTCGAAGTGAGCTTTTGTAGTGAGGGGCAAAGATAATATCCAACGGGAATTCTTCTCAGTCGGAGAATACTCAACAGAGAAGACAAAGGGAGATCCAGTAGTGGCAGCACATAGCCAGTAAGGATGAAACAGAGCTACACAGAGGCAACGCATAATCCAAGAGGAAGTTCGAAAATTTGTAGGGAGATTGATTTTTGTTGTTGGATTCTAGAGTGTGAGACCAGAAGAGAAAAAAGTCTGATTTTCAAAGGAAAATCGAGCAACCGGGAAGAGTGATGCAGTTCCTAGATAGTGTGATGCTGGGCTAATGCAGACAATGCATAGAGGAAACCCAGAGGCAATCATGGGCTGTTCAATGAAGGGTTGGATCAGCCAGGACTTCCAGTGATAGTGTGCAGTAATCTCACAAATTTCTCTGTCAGTGACATTCTCTATAACTGGATTGCCGGAAGGGCATCCAAGGATTGTATTCAGATTTACTACTGCATAATAATAAAACCCTTAGAGATGCTGCACCTGTTTTCCCGCATTGGGTTTTTCTGGGGACTATTGTCAAAAAATAACAGTGTCATTGTGTTGTATCTTTCTCTATTGTTCAGTTTCTTGTTTTAGCATATTATTTAAATGGTGTAAGCTGTAGTGTATGTATTTCGATGCTTGCTGTAGGAAATTGCAAATAACTTGTTCATGTAAATCTAACAAGTAGGAGAAATATCATCAGTTTCTGTAGTAGGGATTCTGGTTTAAGGAATTTTCACATGGTATTAGAGTAGTGCAGGTGAAGAAAGAAGAAAAGTGCCATAGAACCTAATGCTGAGCAGAAAAGGAGATCGAAATAACTGCAGGAGGTAGTAGTTCGAATCCCTAGAGGGATTGCACTGTTCAAAACAGAGGGCTGAATTTTTCAAGGAAGTCTCTCTCTGAGTGAGTTGACAAAGAGGAAGGGATTCCAATCAAAATATTGTCGTGGTAGAGGGATCAATGTTGATCCTCAATGTGAGGAAGAGCTGGTGGGACGCAATTCTTTTGCAAGCCATTTTTCTAGGCAGAAAGATGTCAGAAGAGAGATGAAAAGCAGAGTGAGGGAATTTTTCCTCAGAGTATTTCTCGCCAAGAAGTCCATTTTCTAATTGGCTGAGCAACAACAGTAAGAGAAGAGAGGAGTAGTTCGACATTTTCATTGCAGAGATGGAAAGAAGTGGGATGAAAGATCAGGAATGGTTGGATGGGGCATCCAACTATGTCATCTGGAAGGCAAGGATGTCATTCCTTCTAGATGAGCATTCTCTCAAGGCCTATGTCGACAACGTGGTGGTTGTGCCTGCAGATCCAGATCCACTGAAGAAGTACTAGGCAGAAATGGCGAAGGCCAAGAGGATGATCCTTGATGGATTAAAGGATCATGTGGTCTGTCACGTCGCTAGTAGAGGCATTTCTAAGGAGATGTGGGATGCCTTGGAAACAATGTATCAATGATCTTTCGAGCAGTGGAAGATGTACTTAGAATATAAACTGAGATCTGCACAAATGCAGAAGGGGGAACACATAGATTTGTTCCTCACGAAGCTTTAGGAGACCCATGATGAGTTAGCAACTATGGGGTATATACCTCAAGGATTTGAGTTGGTTAGAATGGCCCTCAATTCAGTCTTAGATGAGTGGAAAGTCTTTGTCTAGAGTATCCTGGGGAGGGTGACTTTGCTAAATTGGGATGAGATGTGGATAGCTCTTAAGAAAGAGGAGCTAAGGAGAGATCTAGTCAAATGTAAGATTGACGGGGATAGAAACAGTGGTTAGAAGCCCAAGGAGGAGGATGAGAATGCGGCCCTTACATGCAAGGGCGAGTAGGAGCAATGAAGGTGAAAAAAGGATGTCTCAAAGATAAAATGCTTTAGATGTGGTGAAATGGGTCACTACACATTACAATGTCCTCTCAAAAAGAAGGACAAAGATGAGAAGCATGATCTGAAGGCTACATCCCCCAAGATTGAGGAGGAGGAGTTTTCCATGACAACCGGGATACCTCCAAGAGGGAGCTGGGATGCTTTAAAGCTGTAGTTCGAAAGAGCTACAGATGGGTAGGATCCTTGAGGAGCCCACGTCTCAGATCAATACCTTACTACGGGAGCCAAGATTAGAAGTAGAAGGATGGAAAAGTGTCATTTGGTGCATAGGAGTGTTGGAGAGACAAATACAGTGGCTAGAACGCCAAGTCTGAGCAGCGTAGTGCATAGTTGTAGCAGTGCAGTGAGGCATAGTGCAGTAGAAACAACAACATAGTGGCTTTAGAGGGATAGCGTTGGACTAGCAGCAATCAAATCTTCAACATCGAGATGCATCTATGCTGAATTTTTTTTCAATAATTTAGGATGTTTTTCCATTGCTGATGTAGTAGCAGCAACAATTTGCAGTGCAGGGTCAGTTGGCAGTGGTAGTGCCAACAACAACACGGATGTAAAAATTCAGAGGGAGTTGTAGTATGGATGCAGTGTTGAAAGTGGTAGTGTGAGCAGTAGTTCAATTGTAGCAATAACGCAGTAGTTGGTGAACAACTTGTTAGACATCAACAACACAGAGGACGATGTTAAGAATTCAGGGTGATGTTTCAATGGGAGGCATTGCTAGAGCACATTCCTCGCTAAGAGAGAGTGTTGATTTCTAGTAGCATCAAATGTTCTCTAAGTCTCAAATTTTGCAGGGAGGCTTAGGCACATGTATTCCAAAGAACCCATAAAGAGTTTTGGGAAATTCCACTCAGAGACAATTTTATTAAAATAATTAATTATTTTTAATGGGACCCTAAATCTAAACTTAAGAAATTAAAATAATTAATGGTTATTGATATAATTATGGGTGTAACTTCTAGAAGAAGATGCAGATAAAAAAAAATGATCCTAGCCATTGGTTAGCATCTAATTTGAGTTGTTGAATGTCAACGAGGAGATTATTTAAGGAAGCTTGAGGGTCATTTGGAAGACACAATTAGAGAGTTTAGAAGATCGAATTTCTGAAGCAGAGCAGCTGTCGAAGAGAGATTCGTAGTGAGCTTTTGCAGTGAGGGGCAGGGATAGTATCCGAAGGGAATTCTTCCCGGTCGGAGAATACTCAACAGAGAAGACAAAGGGAGGTCCAGTAGTGGCAGCATAGAGCCAGTGAGGATGACACAAAGCTATGCAAAGGTAGCGCAAAAGCTAAGAGGAAGTACAAAAATTTGTTGGAAGATCAATTTCTGTGGATGGATTTCGGAGTGTGAGATTGGGAGAGAAAAAGTTTGATCTTCAGAGGAAAATCGAGCAGCCGAGAAGAGTGACGCAGTTCCTAGATAGTGTGACGCTGGGCTGATGTAGACAATGCACAAAGGCATCCAGGGGTTTTTCACTCAAGGGTTGGATTAGCCGGACTTCCAATGATAATGTGAGTTAATATCACAAATTTATCTGTCAGTGAAATTCTCTGTAACTGGATTGCGAGAAGGGAATCCAATGATTGTATTCAAATTTACTACTACATAATAATAAAACCCTCAAAGTTGTTGCACTAGTTTTCTTGCATTGGTTTTTTTCGGGGACTATTGTCCAAAAATAACAGTGTCATTGTGTTGTATCTTTCTCTGTTGTTCAGTTTCTTGTTTCAACATATTATTTAAATGGTGTAGGCTGCAATGTATGTATTTTGATGTTTGCCATAGGACACTGCAAATAACTTGTTCATGTAAATATAACAAGTATGAGAAATATCATCAGTTGTTGTAGTAGGGATTCCGGTTTAAGGAATTTTCACAATTCCTTCTTACATTAAAGAATGAGATTCTCTATACATATTATTAATAACTCATCCACATATAGTAATATAATCACTCATTCATTCTTCACTACTCTGATGTAGAGTTTTGGATCTGCAATACTTTTAACGATGCCAAGGCTTATCTAATAGGCATCCATATGAGCATACCATGCTCTAGGTGCGTGTTTTAAAACATATAGAGCTATCTTTAATATAAAAACCTGGGATTTTTTCCCATGGAACTCAAATCCTTGAGATTATCCTATGTATACTTCTTCATGAATTATGCTATTAAGGAAAGCGATCTTCATGTCCATTTGAGGTATATTTCGTCCCATAGAAGTTACAATGGAAATACAAGTTCTAATTGTTGTGTACTTGGCTGTAGGGGAAAAGTTTCATCATAGTCAATTCCCCCTTGTTTTTAGGATCCTCTAGCTATAGTCTCACCTTATATTTATCAATACTTCCATGAGCTACATGTTTGATCTTGTATACCCATTTGGAAGTCACAACTCATTTTCATTTTGGTATAGGAACAATTTCCCAAACATCATTCTTCGTTATTGATTGATATTCTTCCATCATTGCATTCTTCCATGCTTGTTCTTAAACAACCTTTCCATAGGTAAAGGGTTTTGATTCAATGAGTTTGGTCATATATGATGCATAGCCAAATACTTCTTGGGCCTTTTAATATTTTCCCTGAATGTTCCACTTAGAACACCAAGGGACACCGCTCACAAACAGATCATAGATCAATACACCAATATTCTTGACGTGGTTAAAACCATCAAAGAGGGAAACAATCCACGACCTGAGCCAACACAACCACTTCAGGAAATTTATTAATAAAATAAAGAAAATTTACATAAGCTTCTCTCATGAACGGTGACTCTACAAATGACCCTCCATGCTCTTTAAATAGAGATCATGGACCAATCGGGTGTTAAGCCATGGATCAAGTGTCGATAATACTGAGGAGAGAATGAAACATCATGTCACTTCATGTCTAGAACATATCATGACCGTCAGATTGTAAGCTACAAAAGTACATAGTAAAGAAACACACCTTACCTAACTCTACACTAGACCAAAATATAATTAACTATTTCCTATGTGTTGGAATATCCTAACATCCCCGCTTAAGAACAACTTGGGATAGGATCGAAGGATGTAAAAATATGGCACAATAGGAGAAGGAAGGAGGCATTAAAGCCTATCCCCCTTAGTGACAACTTCCTAAACTCCAACCATAAATCGAAGTTTAGTAAACTTCACCTCTCTGAGAGCCTTTGTAAAGATGTCTGCAACTTGATCATCTATTGAACAATATTGCACTTCAAGAACATGGTAATGATGAGCTTTCTGATGAAGTGCATGTGTAGTTCAATGAGTTTGCTGTGTTGATGTTGGACTGGATCTTTGCATAGTTGAATGACACTTTGATTATCACACCAAAGTGTAGTAGGATGCTGCTTCTGAAAACCAAACTCTGACAGGATCTGACGAAGTCACAAGGCTTCCTTGCTAGCTTGTATGACACCACGATACTCTGCTTCTACTTAAGAAAGAGAAATGGAACTTTATTTCTTACAAGCCCATGTAATAGGTCCAGAACCAAGAGTGAACACATAACCTGTAGTAGACTTCTGATCATCAAGGTCACCAACCCAATCAGAATCAGTGAAACCAACCAATACAAGAGATGCTTATGCACTGTAATGAATCCCAAACTAAATTTTACCTCAAACATAACAAAGTATTCTTTTAGCTTATTTCCAATGACTTGCATGTGGGTTTTGCATAAACCGAGCAATAAGGACAACAAAAAAGGAAAGGTCAGGATGGGTATGGGTCAGATACTAAATTTTTCCTCCAAGTTGATGGTATAAGTTGTTGGAATTATGATACAGGTGTTGTCCTTGATGGCAACTCACTCAGATGAAAGTTCACAGTGCAGCAGGTCAACAACGAAGGATTACAGATCAGACTCCAAAGAATGAAGAAAGAGAGGTATACGTTGGTTCACTCTGTCCAAGGTGCGTATACACTTGGTTTAACAAAACAAAAGTACCATATAACGTATACATGCACTTTCACAAGAGGAAAAGCACGTATATGTTAGAAAACCAAGTTTTTGGTCCAAAGTATTTGATCCAAGGTATTTTGGTCCGAGGTATCTGGTCCAAGGTATTGGTCCTAAGTGGTTTTGGTCCAAGGTATTGAGAAAGGCCTAAGAGTATATAAGGAGGAGAAGATCATTAGGCCAAGGTGGGCAAGAAATGAGATTCTAAGGAATACTTCTATCTAAAGTATATTTTATGTTGCAAGGTTATGTTTGGGACTGGATCTAAAATATTCATGTGCATCTTGAATTCAATATTGGATCAGGAATTATGAGACTTGAAATGACTTATTCTTGAATGACCTGATATTGGTTAAGACTAGACTTAATGTTTTGCGCCTGTTCTATTTGTTATCTATCATGATCTGGGTCTGTTTGAAGTCTGGAATTGCAACAAATATCTGAGTCAAAATTTGCAAATCTGTAGCAGGTTTGTCTCGGCCAAAGAGCGTGTACACGTAGGTTCAGTTCTTTAAAGTAGCGTATACACTCTAATGCATGATTTTTGAGGTTACAACTGGTTCTAAATGATTATGGGTTCAACACAGTGTTCTGGTGTCAGTGATCTGATTTTTCAGATTAACTGAATATTGGTTTATGAGTTTAAATTAAAAAAAAACTTTGATGGGTCCAGTATGCAAATTTGATGAAGCATGGCCTTCAGATTGTGGTGTTGTGATCTAGGAGTATCTAGTCTGAAAATTCATGAAACATTGTCCCTGGTGGAAGAGTGGAGTTTTTTGTAGGTTGGCACCTACCTACTAGTAAACATATTGTCTAGTACAAGAGCTAGGGGGTTGTAGCTCCCTTCTAGTAGAAGATGGAAAACGAGAGAAGGTTGTAACCTTCTATAGGTAGAAGCCTACGTACTGGTATGCACCTACACCAGTACAAGATTGTAATTTTTTTTTCTTATTATTAAAAGAAGACAGAGACGACAACAACAGGTGGTTTTTACCCACATTGGGTTTCCGCCTTAAATCTTGGTGTTCATGTGTGTTTCTTATGTGTGATGATTTATTCTACTTTTACTACACCGTCTAATAAATCTCTGATATACTGGTTTAAGCTCAACACATGATAAATTGTCTAAATCACAAGTTCTCTGCATATAAGTTGGTTTCTTTAAGCACAATCGCGTGTACACACTAGTTCACTTCACTGAAGTAGCATATATAAATCTGTTTTGGAAATAAAATTATTGATCTGATAATACTGATTCACTCCGCTTTCAGTATTATTTCCAACAATTGGTATCAGAGCAAGTCCTTCAAAAGAAGCTTGATCGCTTGAAGGGAGATCCATCAACATGAATAATCAAGAAAGCATGGGATCCATTAGACCGCCAATGTTTGATGGGAGCAACTTTGTTTATTGGAAAATAAGAACCACAACCTATCTACAATCTCTTGGAATAGATGTCTGGGAAATTGTGGAAGGAGGATATACATTTCCAAAAACAATTCCTACAGATGCAGCAGGTAAAAATCAATATGAAACCAATGCCAAAGCTATCAATACTTTATTGGGAAGTCTGTCACAATTAGAGTTTGTCAAAGTCATGCAGCTCAAATCAGCCAAAGAAATATGGGACAAAATCATTCTGAGCTACAAAGGAGACTCTCAGGTAAAACGTGCTAAGCTTCAAACCCTAAGAATTTAGTATGAAACTCTTAAGATGCAGAGTGATACAAGTATAGCTATTTACTTCTTACATGTAGATGAGGTTGTCAATTGTATGAAGAATCTAGGTGAATAAATTAAGGAAGCTACCTTAGTTGAGAAAGTCTTGAGATCCTTGTCTGCTAATTTTGAATCCAAAGTGTCTGCCATAGAAGAAAAACAGGATCTGTAGAATATCACTATGACGTAGCTTCACAGAATCGTAACTTCCTTCGAGATGAGAAAAGGAGGACCATTAGATATGAGAGAAGCCACATTCAAAGCTTCAACAAAAGGAAAGGATGAACACAATGAATCAGGACATATTTCATAAGAATAAGATGAGGTAAACTTTGTCAAGAAGCTTCAAGGGGGTTTTGGAAGGTTTAGAGGCAAGTTACCTTTCAAATGCTTTTCTTGTGGCAGAGTCGGTCATTATGCTGCCAGATGTCCTCATAAAGATAAATTTGAAAAAGGAAAGAAATATGAAAAAGGGAATAGAAAACAAGTTGTGAATAAAAAGAGTTACTATACTCATGAAGATAGCGATGGTTTATCTAATAGTGATGAAGATGAAACTGGACAAGATTATAGACTTTTCATGGCTTATGATAGCAATGATTTTTGGGATAGTTTAGAAGAGGATAGTGATGGTTTATCTAATAGTGATGATTATAGACTTCTCATGGCTTATGACGATGATAATTTTTGGGATGCTTTAGAAGAGGAAGACCTTCATGAAGAAATGTCTAAACTCAAAATCTATTTAGAAGAAAAGAATATGATTATAGATACCTTAACATACCAACTTGTTGAAAATGAAAAACACAATGAAAAACTAGAATGTGAAATTGTGGGTCTAAGAAACGATCTTGAGAAAACTAAATCTCTCAATCTTAGATTTGCTAAAGGATTAGAAACTTTAAATGAAATTATCAAAGTTTAGTGTTCTCCTCTGATAAAGACAAGTCTTGGATATACTGAAGAAGCATCTTAATCACAGAAGCCGTCAAACTCCACCAAAAGCTATCTTGATGCAACAAAGAGCAGTGAATAGTATGAAAATCGTCAGCAAAGGCATAAAGTAGATCACCAGGTAAATCATACTTAATTTTCTCCAAGTTTGAATAGAGCCACAACCAACCTCAGGTAAGTCATACTCAATTTGCTCCAAAGATGAATATCAATAGAAACTATAATAACCAGGTCAATAGATTCGATAGTCGCGGGAACTTCATTAATGGGCAATGTTTTTCATGTCATAATTTTGGACATAAAGCTGCTCAATGTGTTGCTTACAAAACCATCATGACTAGAGAAGCACGAAATCAAAGGAATGTAACAAGGATTAAGAAAATTTCCTATAATAACTTTTCTCCTCTTGAAAATGAAATAGGATGCTCAATATGTAACAAATTTGGTCATGAAGAATCTGAATGTAGGAGAAAATTTCGGCAAACATCTCAAAAGGAGCAACCTCTATTAAATCCCAAGATATGGAGAAGGAAAGAATCTCAAACAGAAATATGTGGTATAGCCTTGTATGCAGAAGGATAAGAAAATCAGTGGTACATCAACAGTGGATGCTCAAAACACATGACAAGTGACAAAAGAAAACTTTACTCATATAATGCCTTAGAAAAGGAAAAGAATGTCTCATTTGGAAATGACACTCCTGCTGTCATTAAAGGTAAAGGCTCTGTTTTCTTGAAAGAAAAGGTTAAAGCTGGAAATGTTATGTATGTAGATGGTTTAAAGCATAACGTGTTGAGTGTCAGTCAAATGTGTGATGAAGGAAATGAAGTGGTGTTTCGATCGAACATATGTGTTGTTTGTGAGCTTGATACAGGAGAGACCGTGATCAAAGGTACAAGAACTTCAAACAACTTATACATACTCAAGGGAGGACAACAAAATGCTATCTAAGCAAAATTGATGAAAACTAGTTGTGGCATAGAAGATTGGGACATCTAAGCTTTTCTCAAATAAGAAAAGCATGCAGACTCAAGGCTTTTCGTGATCTTCCAGATCTCAACATCCCAAAAAATATAATATGCAAACCATGTCAAACCAGCAAGCAAACCAGAGTTCACTTCATAGAAAAAGAAGGGTCAGCTAGTAAGCCTCTTGAACTTGTCCATACTAATCTACGTGGACCATCAAGGAAAAAGTCACCTTGTGGAGAAGAATACTTTATTTTGTTCATTGATGATTTTTCTAGAATGTGTTGGATAGTTCTTCTAAAGCATAAATATGAAGCATTTGAAAAGTTCCAAGCCTTCAAAGCTTTGGTTGAAAATGAATCAGATCGAAAAATCAAATGCCTCAGATCTAATCAAGGAGGGGAATTTACATCAGATGAATTCTTTGACTTTTGTGAACAACATGGAATAAAAAGGCAATTCTCCACCACAAGGAATCCTCAACAAAATGGTGTGGTAGAAATAATGAACAAAACAATTCAACAAATGGATCAAGCTATGCTAGATGAATCTGGAACTCCTGCAACCTTATGGGGTGAATCAACATTCGCTGTCGTAACTATTCTCAACAAAGCAAATGTTCGGGTAAATAGCACTCAAACTCCATATGAACTTTGGTATGGTAAGACTCCTATTGTAAAATACTTTAAAGTTTTTGGAAGCAAATGTTATATCAAAAGGACTGATGAAAAACTTGGTAAGTTTGAACCCATAGCAGATGAAGGTATTCTTCTTGGTTACTCTTCCAGAAGTAAAGGACATAAATCTTATAATAAAAGACTTGGGAAAATTGTTGAAAGCATTGATGTTGTAGTTGACGAAGCATGCATAAATCCAAAACAGATAAAAACAGAAGATTATGACAATGAAGAAGATCGGGATTATTTTCCCACATCAAATCAAAACGATATTGAAGAAGAAACCAATGAAGCACCAGAAGAAGAGATAATGGTAGAAGAAAAGACTTTGTCTAGGTATATTCAGAAAAATCATCCAGAAACTCAAATTTTAGGGGAAAAAGAGGGAGGTGTACAGACAAGAAGAACTATTACAGGGACCTCAAGCTATCTAGCATTACTATCCACCACCGAACCTCAAAATGTAAATGAAGCATGAAAAGATGAATGTTGGGTCAAGGCCCTAGATGAAGAACTTGAGCAAATTGAAAAGAATGATACTTGGGAATTAGTTCCTAGACCTCATGATAAAAATATTCTAGGAACTAAATGGATATTCAAAAACAAGATGAATGAAAATGGAGAAGTCATTAAAAATAAGGCCAGACTTGTTTGTAAAGGGTATTCTCAATAAGAAGGTATATATTTTGAAGAAACTTTTGCACCTGTTGCTAGACTTGAAGCCATAATGATGTTTCTTGCTCTTTCTAGCTTTCAGAAATTCAAAGTATACTAAATGGATGTAAAATCAACTTTCCTTAATGTAGATTTAGAAGAAGAAGTTTATATTGAACAACCAGAAGGATTCATTCTTGGAAATGATGCAAAAGTTGTATGCATACTCAAAAAGGCTCTCTATGGTATGAAACAAGCTCCAAGGGCCTATTATTACTGCCTTGACAAATATCTACACCAACAAGGTTTTACAAAGGTTTAGCAGATAGCAATCTATATACAAAGATTGAAACTGATAAACTGTTGATTATTATTGTTTATGTTGATGATATCATTTTTGATAGCAATGAAGAATCCATGAGTCAGAATTTTGCTTCAGTAATGCAGCAAGAATTTGAAATGTCCTTGCTTGGTGAACTTACCTATTTCCTTGGTCTACAAGTTCAACAAAATAAAGATGGTATATTGCTTTCACAAACCAAATATCTCAAACAGATTTTGAAAAGGTACTGAATGGAAGATTCTAAACCTTTATGTACCCCACTGATATCAAGATGCAGTCTCGGCTCAAATGATGAATTAGCAGCAGTACATCAACCAACTTACAGATCCATGATTGGTAGTCTGCTTTATCTAACAGGTACCCGACCTGACATCATGCATGCAGTAGGAATAGTTGGAAGATTCCAAGCAAATCCAAAGGAATCACACCTTTAAGCAGTCAAAAGAATTTTCAAATATCTTCAAGGAACTTAGGACTATGGTTTATGGTATCCTAGAGATGTAGATCTTACTCTTCATGCATATACAAATGCAGATTGGGCAGGAAGTGTTGATGATAGAAAAAGCACTAGTGGTGGTGCATTCTATATGGGTTCCAGGTTAATGTCTTGGTTTAGCAAGAAACAAAGTTTAATTTCTTTATCTATAGTTGAAGCAGAATATGTGGCTGCTACATATTGCTGCACACAACTACTTTGGATGATGCAAACTTTGTAAGGCATTCAGATCACATGTACTCCACCCATCTCCATTCTATGTGATAATACAAGTGCCATCAGTATTTCAAAGAATCAATTCATGCACTCCAAGACAAAGCACATACCCATCAAGTACCATTTTCTACCAGAACAAGTGCTTGAACAAAAGCTCAAGTTGGAGTATGTTCCCTCCAAAGAACAGGTTGCTAATATATTCACTAAACCACTGCCCAGAGAAACATTTGAATATCTTAGACAAAAACTGGGAGTATTGCTGCATCATCCTGCTGTTCAAATCTAGTTTTTCAGAGAAAGGTTATTATATGCAGGTTTCATTAAGTATATTCATGTATACACGCGGGCTACTGTGGGTGAAGGAGCGTATATGCTTTTTTAGATAGAAAAACAATTGGGCAGACTTTGATATGGGTGCTCTGTCTGAGATTGATGATTGCAGTCTATTGATATGCTCTGTTCATTAATTTTTATCTGACTGACAAAGATGCCTTGATCATTGACTTGTTAAAAATGCAAAGGTAGCACAAGTTCAAGGGAAGCATTAGCCTTCACACGCATTCTGCATTGTTAGCATTATGGTTGCTGAGTCCAGCTATGGCTTCAGATATTTATACCTTTTGTTGCTTAATTCATGTAAAAGTCTAGGGTGTGATATGTCTTCTCATACATTTGAATGAGTCCTATTGGACAAATAATGTAATTTGTATTCCTACTTTGCTTGGGATGGATGATGTAATTGTATTTCTGTCATGTATAAACAATTGGTATATCCCCACTTGGTTGGGTGGATGAGTCAAATTTGTTATATCCCCACTTGGTTGGGAGATGGATGTATGTATGAGTCATTGGTGATAGGAAGGTCCTACTCACATAGTTGAGTTATAGAGTCATGTTATTATTTTGGAGAATATTTTTGCAAACTATGCTTGTGCTCAGGGGGAGCATGGACGGTTTCAGTGCATCTCAACATGTACAAAGGGGAGCTCAAACAGAGAATTCAACATGTACTCAGGGGGAGCATGAACAACATAATGCATGTCAAAGGGAGAGAATATCTTGGTCCACCCTTTGCCTTTGATGTCAAAGGGGGAGAGTGTCTTGTTGTTGTTGTTGCCATCAACTCTAAAGGGGGAGATTGTTGGCATTATGATACAGGTGTTGTCCTTGATGGCAACTCACTTAGATGAAAGTTCGCAGTGCAGAAGGTCAACATCAAAGGATTACAGATCAGAATCCAAAGAATGAAGAAAGAGAGGTATATGCTGGTTCACTCTGTCCAAGGCATGTATACATGTGGTTTAATAGAACAAAAGTAGCATATAATGTATACACGCACTTTCACAGTAGGAAAAACGTGTATATGTTGGAAAATCAAGTTTTTGGTCCGAGGTATTTGGTCCGAGGTATTTGGTCCAAGGTATTGACCCTAGGTATTGGTTCCAAGGTATTGGTCCTAAGTGATTTTGGTCAAAGGTATTGAGAAAGGCCTAAGAGCATATAAGGAGGAGAAGATCATTAGGCCAAGGAGTGCAAGAAATGAGATTCTAAGGAATAGTTCTATCTGAAGTATATTTTATGTTGTAGGATTATGTTTGGGATTGGATCTGGAATATTCATGTGCACCTTGAGTTTAATATTGGATCAGGAATCATGAGACTTGAAATGACTTATTCTTGAATGATCTGATATTGGTTAAGACCAGATCTAATGTTTTGCACCTATTCTATTTGTTATCTATCATGATTTGGGTTTGTTTGAAGTTTGGAATTGTAACAAAGCTTTGAGTCAAAATTTGCAGATCTATACGCAGGTTCGTCTTGGAAAAAGATCATGTACACATAGGTTCGGTTCTTTCAAGTAGCGTATACACTCTAATGCATGATTTTTGAGGTTACAGTTGGTTCTGAATGATTCTAGGTTCAACACAGTGTTTTGGTGTTAGTGATCTGATTTTTCATATTAACTGAATATTGGTTGATGCAGTTTAAGTTAAAAAAAAAAGCTTTGATGGGTCCAACGTGAAAATTTGATGAAACGTGGCCTTGAGATTGTGGTGTTATGATCCAGGAATATCCAGTCTAAAAATTCATGAAACGTGGTCCCTGGTGGAAGAGTGGAGTTTTCTGTAGGCTGGCACCTACTTACTAGTAAACGTATTGGCTAGTACAAGAGCTAGGGGGTTGTAGCTCCCTTCTAGTAGAAGTTGGAAAATGTGAGAAGGTTGTAACCTTCTGTAGGTAGAAGCCTGTGTACTGGTATGCTCCTGCACCAGTACAAGATTGTAAATACATTTTCCTATTATTAAAAGAAGACGGAGACGACAACAGCAAGTGGTTTTTACCCACAATGGGTTTCTGCCTTAAATCTTGGTGTTCATGTGTGTTGCTTATGTGTGATGCTTTATTCTGATTTTACTACACTGTCTAATAAATCTCTGATATACTAGTTTAAGCTCAACACATGATAAATTGTCTAAATCACAAGTTCTTTGCACATACATTGGTTTCTTTAAGCACAATCGCGTGTACAACTAGTTCACTTCACTGAAGTAGCGTATATAAATCTGTTTGGGAAATAAAATTATTGATATGATAATACCGATTCACCCCCCTCTCAGTGTTATTTCCAGCACAAGTCACTGAAAATTTGACTCCGAACTGAAAGGGAGAAGGGGTTGGCTTACAATCTTCCATGTGAAAGTGGCGTAGAAGATCACAGGCATACTTGGACTGGGAAAGGGAAATATCTTCCTTGGATTGCAAGACTTGAAGACCAAGAAAATAATGCAAGTTTCCTAATTCTGTCATTTTAAACTAATTTTTAAGGCTGGACTTCACATGGTTTATAAGGTTGGAATCACTACTAGTGAGGATAAGATCATCAACATAAAGAATAAGAATGATAAGAGACTTACCCACTTTCTTGGTGTAGAGAGTATTGTTAGAATGACACCTAGAAATTTTAGTATCTAAAAGAAAGCTCCATTTTGGCATGCGAAGCCCGAGGGGCTTACTTGATACCATAAAGGGATTTATTAAGCTGACATACAAGGCTGGAGTCTATTTTTATAAAACCAGGAGGTTGTTCCATATATATTTCTTCATGAAAGTCCCCATGCAAGAAGGAAGATTTAACATCCATCTTATGGACTTCCCATTTGAAAGAGGCAGCAAGGGAAAGAAGTATACCCAAGTGTGTTTTGAGAAATCATCAATGAAAGTTAAGAAATGCTTGTAGCCAAAGAATGAAACAATTGGAAGTGGATCACATAAATCACTGTGCACAAGCTATAAAGGGGTTGAGGCGTGCTAAGATGCACGTTTTTCAAAACCATCCCAATGATGTTTTCTGAGTACACATCCGAAACAAACACCATTTTTGCAAGATACCATAGGAAGACCTGTCACCATATTTTCTTTACATAGATTTTGAAGGTAGCAATAGTTTAAGTGACCAAATCGCTCATGCCAAAGTTTTCTCACATCATCACTATGAGCAACAAATATCGAGGGAAGAGTTGATCACCCAAAGTTGTTAAACTTATACAACCTTGTAGAATCATCAACAATGCTAGTAGCTAAAATCTATCTAGGATCTCTTATGTCCTTAATTACAACATCGTGAGGTGAAAATTCAATGGTTTTACCTTCACCTTAATGAGTTATATGATATATAGATAAAAGGTTGCAAGATAAGGTTGGAGCACATAATACATGATTAACTTGACCATTGTCTAGATGAACAGTTCCAGTCCCTACAACACTATGAGATCTATCATCACCAACATATATATTTTTGGTGTTATAATCATTTAAAGAAGAAAATATGGCTTTGTTTTTGGCCATGTGATAAGAATCTCCAGAATCAATTAGCCACTCATGAGAATGAGAATAAGAAGATACATTTAGTGCATAACCAGATCAAGATGCTTGACAATTACATGCAGAAAGTGCTATTCCTAAAGATGAAGTTGAAGTTGAAGAGTGATCCAAATGGATGTTATGCTTCTTCATTGCTTCTTCCAAGGCTTCCATCTTCTTAAAGCATTTGGATTCTAAGTGGCCATCTCGATTACAAAAGTTTCAATGTCTATCAGTCTTCTTCCCTTTGTTTTTATTTTCCTTATCATTTTGGTTGATTGATTTTTCATTTTGAGATTGAAATTGCTTAGGACCCTTGTTTGGTTTAGGACCATTATTTTTAGGATACTTCTTCTTAGGATTATTTGAATTTGGTTGATGCTGGGCGGCTAAGGCTTTCTTAGAAGAGTTTCTGAGATTAAGAAGACCAAGATGTAAGAGTTTTTCTTCTTCTCTTACTAAAGAATCACAAAAGGCATCAAAAGAGGGAGACTTGTATTCTTGTCCTTGAGAAATAAAGGCTTCTCTAGTAGAATGGAAGGTGGAAACAAGCACAAAGTAGGCTAGCCCCAACTTAGTAAGAATGGAATAGATAAGGCTACCATCTTCTTTCTTAACCTTAACACCTTCTAAGATAAGTATAAGGGTCTTGAACTTGGACAAAAAATCTTCAGTGGAAGAAAAATTATTGGGGTCCAACGTAAGCAACTCATTTTTGAGTTGATGGGCTCTAATTTCATTTTTAATTCCAAAAACGTTTGTGAGCTGTTTCATTGCTTTATTAGGGGTATCAAGTTTTGCGATATTAAATCTAAGGTCTAGAGAAATAGACATCCCTATCAACCCACATGCTTGATATTGCCTATTTTCCCATTTGGCTACCTTATCTTCATCTTTAGGTTTAGTTTTTTGGTCTGAGACTATTCTGTAAACACCTTTACTTCTAAGTAAATCCACAATGTAGGACCAACATTGGAAGTAGTTTATGCTATCAAAAATAACTTGGCATGGACTTTCCATTTTAATAGAAAATGAAATTGTAGATGCTAAAGCTAAGTGTTCCAATGGAAAGATCTCGAAAAATTAGGCCGGTTAAAAAAAATGGCTTTGAAAACTATTTCCGGATGAAAACATTATGGATTTTTGAAGAAAAGTTGTTGAAGATGCCGACAAAGTGTGTGAATGTGTTAAGTGAATGATAAGGTTATATTAACCCCCCCACCCCCCTGGCTCCCCCTTTCCAAACTTAATCTAATTTATCTCACTTTAAAAAAGCATGTGACCCACTTTTATAAATAAGTGAAAGTCACTTTTACAATGGTACTTTATGAGCTACCCACTAAATTGTAACTTAAAGATAAAGAGACTTTAGAATTATAAGTGACTCCCTTTTTATAATGGGTGAGAACACTTTTACACAAAGTAACTTTAAAACATAAGCTACATGTCTTTTTTGAAAAAATAACTCAACAAAAAGAAAGACTTGAACTCAAGACCTCTATTCCCATAAAATAACTTTGGACCAAGTGAGCTAGTTTAAAAGGTTAGTAATTTTTGGAAAAGAGGAAGGTTTTTTTTTTAGTCACTGAAGCTTTGGGGTGTGTGCTTACTTGAAAAATCTATTTTTTCCTACAAACCACACAACCCAACATGGACATACAAAAAAAACCAAACCTTATGACTTGAAGTTAGCTCTCGCTGGAAACTAAATATTTTCCTCAATGTTTCTAATTTTCTGAGATCATGCTAAGGCGCGACGGAAAAGAGAATATGCATGAGAAAAATCCTTCCTTTCTGTTTTTGATTTGCCCAGATCGCACAGAGTTGCGGGGCAAAGAGCATATGTAGAAATGAAAGATATATATATATAGTAATAAAAAAAAGAGAGATAAATAAAACAAAATAAACAAAGAGATAAATAACTAAAACTACAAATAAAGACTGTATACCTCCAAATCTTAAAAATGACATAGCTAGGCCTACCAGAAACCTTTTCGCGTGAAACGAAAGGTATTCCTTACTGAAAAAGATGCTCCTAACACAATAGAGCAGTCCTCTTGGCCTGAAAGCTGTCAGAAACAATAGATCTAGGAAACAACAGTCGGATGCAGTTGTACTAGCTTCCAATTTGGATCACCAACAGATGCGGCCCTCAAATAGCTCTGATACCATGTAGGAATTTACATGGTAAGTTCCTCAGATAGAACACCAAAGAACACCACCCAAAAACAGATCACAGACCAATACACCAGTATTCTTGACGTGGTTAAAACCATGAAAGAGGGAAACAGTCCATGACCTAAGCCAATGCGGCCACTTCAGGCAATTTATTAATAAAGGAAAGAAAATTTACATAAGATTCTCTCATGAATGGTCACTCTACAAATGATCCTTCATGTTCTTTAAATAGAGATCATGGACCAATAGGTTAAGCGACAGACCAAGCGTCGGTAATACTGAAGAGATAATGAATCGTCAGATCACTTCATGTCTAGAACATATCGTGACCGTTAGATTGTCAGTTACAAAAGTACATAGTAAAGAAACACACTTTACCTAACTCTACACTAGACCAAGTTATACTTAACTATTTCCTATTTGTCGGAATATCCTAATAGAGATGTATGTCCTTCAGTTTTTTGTAATGTTGTTCTAGGCCAAGAAGGTCTCTTTCTAGTTTCTGAAATGATAACAAGGTCCATAGGTTTGCTTAGTCCTTCAAGTTCATGGTGATCAACTACGGATTCCAGAGAAATAATTTGTTTTGTATTATCTTCATTAGGAAATACAAGTCCTTCTTCTTCATCAGAGTCGATGGAGATATCCTTGGAATTTTTGTATGTAATGCTTTGATTGAATGTGACATCTCTACTTACTTCAATGCGACATTGTTCTTTGATGTAGATTTTGTATGCTTTAGATGAATTACTATAACCAACAAATATTCGTCTCATACCTACAGGATCCAACTTTTTTCTCTTGTCCTTGTGAATGTGAATGTAGACTGGATATCCAAAGATTATGAGATGATCAACATTAGGCTTCTATCCTATAAAGGCTTTTTCTAGATTCATGTCACCAAGGATTTTATGAATAATTTTATTTTGTATGGATACTATAGTCATGGAGTCTTCTCCCCATAGGAATTTAGGAAGATATTGATCATATAACATAGCTCTTACACACTCTTTAATGGAATAATTGTTTCTTTTTTCTACACCATTTTGTTTAGGATTATTGGGAACTACTAAATCCTTCTTAACGCTAAATTCCTTACAAAAAGCTACAAGTTATTTACATTTATATCACCTCCATTGTCAGATCTTAAGGTCTTGATCCTCTTTTTTATCATGTTCTCAACTTTGACCTTGAATTATTGGAACTTATCGAACACTTCATCTTTAGATTTATAGATCCAAGTATTTCTAGAATAGTCATCAATAAATGTTACATAGTATAGATGACCACCAAGTGATTTTTCATACATTAGACCACACATATCCGAATGGATTAGGTTCACAATTTCTTTGGATCTTGAGTCACTACTAGGAAATGACTTATTCACATTTTTTCCAAGGGCACACCATTTATAAACTCCATGTTCTTGTTTCAGTTTGGGCATACCTGTAACCATTTGACTTTTTAATTTTTCAACTTAGTGACAAATTCCAGTCATGGGACTAGATTCCTCTTTTTGAGAGGACCTATTTTGACCTTTGAAGTATTGGATTTGGACAAGGGAAAGTGTGTTTTTGAAAGGAAGCCCACAATATCACATCTGATCAGGTCGACCCTAAAGTGAAATTGGATACCCTTGGAAGCCTATAAATACAAGTCAAGTGACTCTCATTTATACATCATCATCAAGCCTCTTTTTTTTTCTCTCTTCTTTGGATTGGGTTGCAAAGGTCTGAAGTGAGTTCACGGATATTGGTTCATAGAAGTATGAAATTGTAGGGTCCGAAGCTCACATGTGTGATTAGGGTTTTTGGGTTCTAGCCATTAGGTTGCCACATGACATTTTCAGCTATAACTGTACACATGCATACCTATCATTGTGGTTGGAAAGTTTCAACCGCATGCACGTCTCTCTCTCCGTGTGTTTTGGATTTAGGGTTTCAGTTTGACAATTGACTGCAATTGGCCACAAGCTGGAAAGTTATCTCTAATCAATATTATTGTTGGGATCATATTGTTGGGATTAAAATATGGTGAATATCTATTGACGCATCCCCTGATGATGGACTCACTTGGTAGTTTGAAACGTTGGGTTCACAAAACTCTATAATAGGTCATTCCTCATCTATAAAATTTTATCTCTAATCAATATTATTGTTGGGATCATATTTCTGAATATTTTTTGGTTGATTTTGCTGGATAATTTTGTATTGGCTCAATTTACTCTTTGCTGAACATTTTATGAAAATCTAATAGAAGAATTATTTCAAAGGGTTTTCCCCCTTGTGGGCTTTTCCTTGGTATTTGACCAAATATATGTCTCTTATTGTTGTGATTGATTGCCTCCTACTGTCATTTCATTACTGTTTTATCTTTAGTTACTATTGATTGATGAAAATAATTAATTTCTATTGAAAGATTGCTAAATTGAAGAATTGAATTGGGCTAAAGTAATTAAAACAACATAAAACAATGCAAAATTAACATGGTATTAGAGCTAAGGTGAAGGAAAATCCCAAAAGGAGACAAGAGTTGAAGCAATCATCTTTGGAAAGTTGAAGGAGCCTATTTAATCAAGTCAAGATGTCAACCTCATACTTCAAGGAAAATGAGAAGCTGGGTGACTTGTCCAGATTTGCTACTTGGAAGCTCAACTTGGAAATCATAGCTAAAGACAATGATTCTTGGGAATACATACAAGGAAAAGTACCCAAGTCTCCAGAGAATGCTTCCACTGCTGCCAAGAAAAAGTACAAGAAAGGTCAGTTAAACACAAATAAAAGTATAGCTGATGGTTTACAATACCATTTACTTGCACATGTTGGAAATTCGAAAAAGTCTAAGGATATGTATGAAGTCAAAAATTTGAATTAAATAATCTCCTTGAAATATCAACTCAAACATATGAAGCTGAATAAAGAGGAGTTTGTGCAATCCTACTTTATGAGGATATCTCATCTTAGAGATCAATTATAGAGAGTTGGGGAAACCGTGTCTGATAAGGAATTGGTGATTGTAACCCTTAGAGGTATCCCTCCTATTTGGTAAACCTTCATTACTAATATAAGCAACAACAACAATTTCCCGTCATTTTATGAGATTGTTGGAAATCTCACTCAAGAAGAATCAAGGATGGCTTCTAGAGGTAGGATACAAAAGCATGAAGAAGGAGAGCCCACTGCTTTCGTCACTCATGACAAAAAAAATAAAGGGAAAGGAGGTCCATCAAATTCAAGGAAGCCTCCTCCTCAAAATTCAAAGAGAAGGAATGAAAGAGAAGTATCACACATTGAATTTTACAATTATCGAGAGAAAGTTCACTATGCTCGATTTTTCCCTGAGAAGAATAATGGTCCACATTACAACACTAGAAGCAACATCAATAGGTTTAACAATCAAAGAATAAGATATGATAGAAGAAATGATCGTAATGGAAGATATGAAAGAATAATAAGAGATGCTATGAGCGATCACGAAGAAGACCACCACTCTCAAAATATGTCAAGGAACACCATGTATGAAAGTCATTTTGCTAATCAATCTAAATATATTCTTAGTTCTGCACTTTCTAGTTCCTCTCCTCCAGATACTTGGGATAGTTGGTTAGTTGATAGTGGGGCCTCTCATCATTTCACTGGGTATAATTAATTTCTCTCTAATTTGGTGGAGAGGGAGTTAAGTTTGAAAATTATTCTTGGAGACAAATCCACTCATCTTGTTAAAGGTTTTGGGTCTGTTAAATTTCATTTGGACTATGGGGAATCTGTTTTTCTTCATGATGTGATGTATGTGCGGGGTTGAAAAAGAATTTGGTATCTATATCTTCTTTGGAAGACAAAGGGATGAGGGTTCCTTTATCAAGGGAAAAGTACTTACTTGTTCAATGGGATCCCCTATGAGAGATGCATTCACACTAGGATCAAGATTTTAAGGACTCACACTGAATACTGACCCATATACACTATGAAGCCCCTCCAAAATTTAAGAAATTGGTCTCAATAATTCCTGATGTTCAAGACCAACATGATGGAGTATGTCTTGGATGTTCCAATGGAAATAAGGTAAGGGGAACATTCGCCTCTAGCAAGAATAAGACAAATGAAATCCTCCAACTTATTCATTCTGACATATGTGGTCCAATGCCTGTACTTTCTATTGGTGGCTATCTCTACTACATTACCTAGATTGATGATTTCTCAAGGAATACATGTATATATTACTTGAAGCATAAGGATGTTGCCTTCAATTTTTTCAAGAATTTCAAGGCTTTGTTTGAAAATCAAATAGGGAATAAAATTAAGATCTTCAGGTCTGAAAATGGTGGAGAGTACATTTCAAATGAGTTCATTGACTTTTGTAAAAAGGAAGGTATCAAGAAGGAGACGATTGTGCCCTATAATCTCAAACAAAATGGAGTGGTTGAAAGAAAGAAGAATTCTATTATAGAAGCTTCCCATGCCATACTCCAGGATAACAAGCTTCCAAAGTTTATTTAGGGAGAAGCTACTAATGCAGACGTATATGTTCAAAACAAGGTGCCTTATCAAGCTTTGGACAACAAAACTCTCGAAAAAGTATTCACAGGTGTCAAGCTCGATGTTGGTCATATCCGTATATTTGGCTACCGCATATATTTCCATTTGCTAAAGGACAAAAGAAACAAGATGAAATCCCCGAGAATAAAAGGTATGTTTGTTGGATATTGTGAATATTCTAAAGAATTTAGAATATATATTCCTGGCCAAAGGAAGGTTGAAATTAGAAAATATGTAATTTTCGATGAAGAGGTTTCCCTTAGGAAAGTAAGGGGCCTTCCTCTTCCTCCTCTGCCTAAGAATAAGGATGATGAAATGGATATTTTAGAAGGTCCTTCCGTGCCTAAATCTGAGAGAGACATTTTTTATGATCCCATGGAGCCTATGGACCCCTTGAATCCTCCTCCATGTGATCCCCCTTCCAGAAAGAGGCCACTTTGGCTTCGTGACATGTTACAGGATGCCGATAGACTCATTCCTACTAGGATGAAACTTAGATAAAGAAAGAAGCCATGCAAGAACCAATGATATGCTACATCTATGATCAATATGATTCAAGCTAAGCCTCACACCTTTGAAGAAGCTATGAAAGAACAAGTATGAAAGGATGTTGTGGTTCAAGAGGATGAAACAATTATGAAGAATGATGTATGGGATGTTGTGTTGAGATCAAAGGGGAAATCTATGGTGACTTCAAACTGGCTATTCAAGATAACACATGGAGTTGATGAATGTATTGAGAAATATAAGGCAAGGTTCGTGGCCCAAGGATTCTCCTAGAAAGAGGGAGAATATTGCGAGGATATATTTTCTCCTATGGATTGGTACACCACTATTCATTCGGTAGTTTCCCTTGTTGCAAGTCAAGGATGGACCCTTCATCAGATGGACATGAAGACCACATTCCTTCATGTCATGTTACAAGAAGAAGTGTATGTTGAGCAACCACAGGGATTTGAAGTGGAGGATCGAAAGATACATGTTTGTAGGTTGAATAAGACATTGTATGGTTTGAAGCAAACCCCCAAAGCATGGCACACCCGCATAGATAGTTACCTAATGAAGCTTAGATTCACAAGAAGGAAAGGCAACCCTAAAATCTACTTCAAAGTGGTCCAAGGTATGCCATTGATTCTAGTTTTATATGTTGATGATCTATTTTTGATAGGAAGTGAGTCCTAGATGGTCAAGTGTAAGAGGGAGATAGCCTCTGAATTCGAGATGAAGGACCTTGGACTCATGCACTAAGTTCTAGGCCTTGAGGTGTGGCAAAAGCCCAGTGAGATATTCCTTTCACAAGGAAAATATGTCGTGAATCTGTTGGAGAGATAAGGAATGAAGGAATGCAAGTCCTTATCCACACCGATGGAAATGAATTTCAAGAAGCTATGTGGAGAAGCTGCAGGACCCGATTTGGAAAATCCTTCCTAGAATAGAAAATTGATTGGGGCTTTGATGTCCTTAGTGAACAATCGTCCAAACATATGCTATGCGATGAACACATTGAGTCAATTCATGATAGAGCCTCTCCATGCACATTGGGTTGATGCCAAATACATTTTAAGATACTTACATGAGGTGATCACTCTTTCTCTGAGATACTCTGTTGAAGATGTTTGACTTCATGGATATACAGATGCTGATTGGGTAGGAAATGTTGTTGAAAGGAAAATAACTTCTGGATGTTGATTTAGCCTTGGATCTACTATGATATCTTGGATGAGCATGAAACATAAGTCTGTAGCATTGAGAAACTCCTAGGCAAAGTATATTTCCGCTAGCATGGCTAGCTGAAAAACAGTGTGGTTGAGAAAGATCTTTGGAGAGCTGTTTGAATAGGTCCTAAACACTAAAATGATATATTGTGACAACAAGAGTGGGATCTGATTGGCAGAGAATCCTGTATTTCATGACAATTACAAGCACATAGAGATCCGATATCACTACATTTGAGACATGGTGCAGAGAGGATTCGTTAGACTCCATCACATGTCGATAAATAAGAAGATTGAATATATTATCACCATGGCTTTGCCGAGAGGGAAGTTCTTGGTATTCAGAGAGAAAACTAGATTGATGGATGTGACTTGTCCTGATAAAGGGCATCGCTGATTGAAACACTGAGCATAGATCTTCCCCCTTGGTTGAACTCCCCAAGGAGGGAATAGAGCATTGAGGGCTCCTGGTTTTGAGGATCTATGAAAGATAGGGTATCGCCCCTATCTGTTACCCATAGGGTGGAAGGTATATCTCCCCTATATTGGTCTATTAAAGTATACCCTAGTTGGCATCATACCCATAATTTGGGCTTGTTGGAATTATAAGTCCCCATCTAGCTAATGGGTTGAGAAATCTTGGGGGTGTGTGATCCATACTTTTGGTAAGTCATGCATCTCACCCAAGCTCAATTATAATGCATGTGTTCTACCACATGAATCTTGAGGATCATTTTTCGAAATATCATAAGGCAATAGGATGGATGAGATATCATATCTAGCCTGTTGCTCAACATAGGGTGGAACGCATTTACTCCCCTATAAGATGACTTGGGGTGAGAGTGTCCCATAGGACCTTCCCCATTTTCATGGACATGAGGTGAGAGTGTCCCATAAGATCTTCCTTATCATCATGAGAGGGTGGTAGCTGTAGCTCACCGATGATTCTTCTTCTTCATATTCGAGAATGATTCAACAAATAGAGTTGAGTAGAGATGGGTCATGGGATGATGATAAGATACTTATGATGATCACATGATGCAGTTGGAATTTATCCCTAGCTAAGAGGGAGTGTTAATTTTGCAGCTAAGTGACAAATTCCAATCATGGGATTAGATTCCTCTTTTTGAGAGGACCAATTTTGACCTTTGAAGCAATAGATTTGGACATGGGAAAGTGGATTTTTCAAATTAAGCCCACAATGTCACATTCGATCTGGTCGGCCCTAAAGTGAAATTGGACACCCTTGGAAGCCAATAAATACAAGTTAAGTGACCCTCATTTGGACATCATCATCAAACTTCTTCTTCTTCTCTCTTCTTTGGATCGAATCACACAAGTTTGAAGTGATTTCATGGATATTGGTTCATATAGGTCCAAACTTCTAGGGTCTAAAGCTCGCCCATGTGATTAGGGTTTTTGGGTTCTAGCTGCAGGGTTGACATGGGAAATTTTTAGCTCTAAATGCATGCACGTAGGCATATCTGTGCTATTCAGAAGTTTCAAACACACACATATGTCTCTCTGTGCGGCTGGGACTTGGGTTTCAGTTTAATGGTTGACCACATGCTAGAAAGTTATCTCTTATTAGTACTATTGCTGGGATCATATTTCTGGATATTTTTTGGTTGATTTTGTTGGGTAGTTTTGTATTGTCTCATTGTACTTGTTGCTAAACATTTTATGACAATATAATAGAAGAATAATTTCAAAGGGTTTCTCCCTTATGGGGTTTTTCCCTTGTCTTTGACCAGATATGTGCCTCTTGTTGTTGTGATTGATTGTCTCCTACTGTCATTCCATTATCATTATATCTTTAGTTACTATTGATTGATTAAGATAATTAATTGCTAATGAAATATTTCTAAATTGAAGATTTGAATTGGGCTAAAGTAATTGAAACAACATAGAGCAGTGTAAAATTAACATGGCTCAAGGATGGAAATATCTTATAATGAAGATGGCCATATCTTCTATGCCATAATTTTCATGGATTTATGTCAATATGCACTAAATCTTGAGAAGGAGGATTTAGAAGTCTATACAACCTCCCCTCATGAATCCCAACAGTCCTAACACTTTCTATACTAGATACCTTATCACAAACAATCACTTTTCCATCAATAAATGCTATCCTATCTCTGTTATCTTTTAAACATGAAATGCAAAGTAAATTCTTTTTCAAACTTGGGAACATAGAGGACGTTGTCGAGATGAATTTTCCCACCAGATTCCAACTCGATGGAGGTAGATCCAATGCCTTTAATTGGATAGCTATTTTTATCTCCAAGTTCAACCTTATGCAAGGAAATTCATTTTTTAAGATTTTTGAGATTTTCACATTCACCTATCATATGCCTTGAAGTTCCACTATCAATTACCCATGTGTTTCAATATTCGATTAAACCTGTAAGAGTGGAGTATTGACCTTCATCCTTGAATTCTATGGATATAGATCATTTCGAAACAAAGGTGATGACATATCACTTAAAGGATTCAAGAAGAACCATTATATTCTTAAGACCTTATTTTATGTAGTTGGACATAGAGAAAGAGAGCTGCTACAAATACGTCTTCAATTAAGACTATAGACAATTTGTGATCTTCAAGCTTCCTTCCTTCACCTTAGGTCTCATACCATGTTGACAAACCAAGTGCAATGTAGTATAGTCACTTAATTCCTCTTCTTGATAATTAATTATTAATATTATATGTCTTCTTATTACTAATTATGTCTTATTCATCAAGCAATTATACAATTCTTCAAAATAGAGATCAAAAAGAGACACCACAAATTAGGCTAGTATTCAAGGAAAAACCCACAAGGGGAAAACCCAATAATATTTCCTTATAGAATTATATGAAAATGAGAGATATACAATCCAATACCAAGAAAAAAAATGCCACCAAGCTACCAAATCAAACCATCCTCCAAGTCACCTCAAAAAGTCAAAATCAATGCTAGTCAAATCTGCTCCAATCTGGTCAAAGATCAGAAATTTCAGTCCTACAATAGAGGCCAAAATTTGGCTTGCAATCACCTTAGAAAATTAGGTCCTTTTCTATAGAAAATTCATCCACACGTGAGAGTTGCAATAAGGTCGAACTTCGATCAATAAGGAAAATTATTCTTGTGTTCTTGACTTCCTTCTCTCTCCTTTGACTCGACCTTCTTCCTTCTTCACTAGGTGCAAAAGATACTATTCGTTGTGTTAAATGAATGAGCTCTACAAGAGATAAAACTATCTCTTATATATAGTTGTCCAAGAGGGCCGAATAGGTGCGACTTCGAGGGCTAGGCCGACTTGTCCAAGGAGGGATGACTTGGTCATCTTGTGGACTTATTGAATCAATATATATATATATATATATATATATATATATATATATATATAATATATATATATATATATATTATATATATATCTAATATATATATATATATATATATATATATATATATATATAATTATATATATATATATATATATATTATATATATATATATATATATATATATATATATATATATATATATATATATATATATATATATATATATCTATATATATATATATACTATATATATATATTTAGGTTCCAAATGGGACATGATAAAAATAATTTTTCTTTTGAATAAAAAATAAATTCTTTTGAGTCTAGCATGAAGAACATACTTTACAAAACTATAATAAATACATCACTGATAAAGATGTATATTATGAAGACCAAACCTAGTTACAACTTCAACATCTATGTCTCCATGTTTTCATAATAAGTTAAGACATTAGTGAAACTATGAGTTGCACAATGGATTTCATACAAATATTTTTGGCTTTCTTATTAGTGTTCTCAAGTCAATAAAGAGATATTTTATATTTATGGATTTGAACAATTTATATGTTTTTAGATTTTTTTGTTCTTATATATATATATATATATATATATATATTATATATATATAATACAAGTAAGGATTACATTAAAATTTGTGCCTAGTTATAACAACTACATGGGAAATCAAATACATTGATTCTTTTTGTAGAGGGTCATCATAGGAAAGACTAAAATGTGTTAAAAAAAACTATATTAACACTGAGTACTATAGGTGGTCGACATACATAAAATTTACAAAATTTTCCAAGAATTAAAACACATATACAATACGAGAACATCAAAAGGAGGAGAAAGAGTGTCATGTAGAGCGTCTTCTAGAGGTTGATTAAGGTCTAGAACAAAATTACCAGTGGGTTGTATAGATGCTCTTCTGTTTAGGTTCTGATTTTCATTGACCATGAGCTACCACTTTAGTTCTTGAAGTTACCAACAAAGAGCATCAATTTCATTCTCTTGATGGGTTAATTTAGCTTTAAGGGCGATAATATCATCCATGAAGGAAAAGGAGGTTGTTATTTTCTGACGAAGTTTCCAATTAATATCTATGTGCTCCATTTAAAGAGATTTTAGTTGTTGAGTGCAATGTCTACATAAGTTATTACCACTTTTTGTAGTTGATTTAACCTTATTGGTCGACATTGTTTGATTGCAAGAGGAATGGGATTAGGTATCAACAAGGATAGGAAATTTATGATTCAAAATATCAATGTGAGGGTTTCTTGGGAAACCAATAGGGACAATCATAAACCAAAGACAAACAAATTTCAACTAGAGAGTAGTTACACAAAAAGGGACGAAGAAGTGAGACCAATTTCCACAGGGAGAGATAGGGCCAACACGATGATTCGCTAAGCACAGATTACCCAGGACAAAGGGACTAAGGATAAGGGAATACTTTCAATATGTATGTGGAGCAATAAAGAGTAACTAAGAGATGAAATCATAGAGAATTCCATGCATAAGGAAAAGGGATACGTGAGAATAGTAGCACCCAACAGAGGAAGGATGACCTGCAAGGAAGGGCGCTGATGAATAGGAATGTGATAGAAAGTGGAGTAGTCTCAAGATAGACTAATACTAATTGTGCCCTTACAAACTAACTAGGAGGCAGGGTGTACCCAGGTGAGGCAGTGAATCCAGAAATCACTCTAGCTGGCACTGTACAAAGTCTCCCTAAATCCATGAATGTTGCTAACATATCCAAGAAGCCAGTGCTGATAGAAAGTATCAGAAAATTCAACTTGTCTCAGATGAGCCAACAATGGGTGCATTGAATAAAACCACGTAGAAGCTCTCAATGATTGAGAAAAGGAGAGATATGAAGATAGGAGCAGATGAAGTCCATTAAATTAACTTGAAAACCATAAATCCCATGCGTGATGTCAATGAAATCACCGTTAAACTTCATTATGGCACCCATCCTTGAGACCATCAATGAACAAGGTGTGATGTCAGCTTGAGACTGAGTATTCCATCCAGTCTTGAATCTTAATGCATGTGAAAACCTTGGCCGAAATTCCATTGCATGGGCCACATCCTCACCAAAATCCATGACACCCTACATTAATTGCCGCCTTTTTTATGATGGTCACTTACATTTATATCACAACATGGAATGGGGAAGCTTAGATTAGGGGTCCAAATCATGTACATTAGAACTAAGTGGGAGAGGGGAGAATCATGTGATGTTTCTCCCTCCCGAGGATCCATTTATGTTAGTCTGGCCCACTTTTAGAAGGCAAGAAAGATTAGCTTGTTTATCTGCTTTTAAGTTTTAGCATCTAAGGATGTGAAAGAAGGACTTGAGGGGAAAGTAATCTAGGGCACGTGTAATACTTTGAAAAATAAGTTTGAAATGATTTTATTTAGGGAAGGAATCCTTGTGTAAATACTGTATTATGAGGAGAGATTCCCCCAAGGATTGTGATCTTAGAGATATTTGTATCTTTCACCAAGTTTAATCAAAGAAAGAGGCCATACATTTCAACTTGATTATTGGTCTTCTTCCCAAGCCCCCAAGAGTACTTGATAGCTGGTTTTCCTTCGGGATTAGAGATAACCACTCCCCTTCTTGCCACCCTTGGGTTCTTTTTGGAAGCTCCATCGAATTGGAATATCCAACAATTCTTCTTCTTTTTCCATTTCTCCAGATGACCATCTGATAGCCAGAGCTTCCAGATCTTCTCTACTAGGTGAGACTTAAGTGTGGAAATGGGAAGACTTTTCAAAGGGTCAAGGAAGAGGCCCATCCACTATTGTTCATATTGATCTAAGAAAGAATCTTGGACACTTGATTTTATTTTGTTGAATTTAGCACATAGAGAAAGATCCTTCAGGGTTGTTGTTTTCAGAGAAAGATTGATATTTTTAAATATAACACTATTATGGGATAGCCAAACTTGCAAATTTTCTTTATAATTATTAACTCCCACACTATGCCTTAATTTTGTGCTATAGCTTATTTGTTTGTTTGTTTTTTTCTTTTCTTTAAATTTAATTTTATAATAATTATTTCATAAAATTTACACCTCCAAATTTCATTAAAGTGTTAAGCATTAATATTGCAAAAGTTTCATCAACTTGTATATAAAATTGTAGTGTTTTTACTTGATGTTTTAAATACAAATTGATAAATATATTATATATTACAATAGTTTGCTTAAAATTACATTTTAATAAATTATCCAAGTCAATAATGAAATAAACATATTATAGGCAAAATCCTCTATTTTATTAAAGACCATACTCTAATGAAAGATAATAATGGATAGTTCATGTTGATAATCAAATAAAAAACGGACATTAAAACATACAATAAATAGCTTGAAGAATAAAAATATTAAAATGATGCAAATAAATAGCATCCACAACATAAAAGTCACTACAATATCAATAATTAATTGTGTTCACATAATTTTTTTTTGAAATTCTATAATGTTTTTGTTTTTGTTTTTATTATGTAAAATTTTTAACAATTAAAGTTAATTTAAAAGATTCTAACTATTTGATAGTAAATGTGGATGGAGTTTTGATTGGTAAGCCTAACAAAACAAATATTCCAAATTATTATATTTTCATGGATGCATGCATTGCAATGCCATGATGTGGAATCTTAGAGCATATCATGCTGTGTGTTTGAAATTTGTAATTGTTTTATGATAAATTGTATGGACTTTATTAATGGTTTTAATGGAGACCACATCATGCCTGTTACACTCATCCACTATATTATTAACCTTGGTATCTATTATATCAATAAGATCCAAGTGGTTATGGATCCTCTTTTTCAATATCCTATTTGGATTTGTTCAATGGAAATGGGAAGATTTTTCAAAGGGTCAAGTAAGAGGCCCATCCATTATTGTTCATATTGATCTAAGAAAGAATCTTGGTCACTTGATTTTGTTCTGTTGAATTTAGCACATAGAGAAAGATCTTTCAGGGCTATTGTTTTCAGAGAAAGATTGTTATTTTTAAATATAACGCTATTATGGGATAGCCAAACTTACCAATTTTCTTTATAATTATTAACTGCCACACTATGCCTTAATTTTGTACTATAATTTGTTTGTTTGTTTTTGTTTTGTTTTGTTTGTTTGTTTGTTTGTTTTGTTTTGTTTGTTTGTTTGTTTGTTTGTTTTTGTTTTTGTTTTGTTTGTTTGTTTTGTTATTTTTTGTTTTTTGTTTTTTGTTTTTTGTTTTTTGTTTTGTGTTTTGTGTTTTGTGTTTTGTTTTTGTTTTTGTGTTTTTGTGTGTGTGTGTGTTTTTTTACACCTCCAAATTTCATTAAAGTGTTAAGCATTAATATTGCAAAAATTTCATCAACTTGTATACAAAATTGTAGTGTTTTTACTTGATGTTTTAAAAACAAACAAATTGATAAATATATTATATATTACAATAGTTTCCTTAAAATTACATTTAATGAATTATCCAAGTCAGTAATGAGATAAACATATTATATGCACAATCCTCTATTTTATTAAAGACCATACTCTAATGAAACGTAATAATGGACAGTTCAATTGATAATTAAATAAAAACATATATTAAAATATACAATAAAATAGCTTAAATAGCTTGAGAATACAAATATTAAATGATGCAAATAAATAGCATCCACAAGATAAAAGTCACTACAATATCAATAAATAATTGTGTTCACATAATTTTTTTTGAAATTCATATATATATATATAATTTTTTTTAATAATTATGGTTAATTTAAAAGATTCTAACTATTTGATAGTACGTGTGCATGGAGTTTTGAATGGTAGGCCTAACAAAACAAATATTCCAAATTATTATTTTTCTATGGATGCATGCATTGCAATGCCATGATATGCAATCTTAGAACATATCATGCTGTGTGCTTAAAATTTGTAATTGCTTTATGATAAATCGTATGGACCTTATTCATGGTTTTAATGGAGACCATGTCATGCTTGCTACACTCATCTACCATATTCTCAACCTTGTTATCTATTATATCAATAAGATCCAAGTGACTATGGATTTTCTTTTTCAATATTCTATTTGGATTTGTTCAATGGATTTGGGTTTATATGGGGAATTGGCCGAGATATATCTAACTATATATATATATATATTATATATATATATATATATATATATATATATATATATAAAATTTTCGCTGGTAATACTTAGATGGCAAGGAGGAAAAATGCACATGGGCTGAGATGACTATTGTAGGACAAATGTAGGTCAAAGATGCATACAAGTTTATAACTTGGCCACAATAGTTGGTGAGAAGCTATGGTTGGTTCAATAAAATATGGTCTTGGAATCTCCTACTCAATCTTAAGTGTTTTGGATGGTTAACTTGGATTTTTTGTTTTTGTGTTTTTTTTTTTTTGTTTTACTTGGGATAATTTGTGTTGATATGGTTTCAGGGGTTCAGGAAGATGCACTTTATGGTTATGGGAACAAGAAGACATGATGCAAATTTTTCCTCACTTTCCCTTTTTGGTATCAACTTGGATTGGTGTATTAAACATTTTAAAAATCAGGGATTCTTGGGATCCTACTTCGGTGGAATTATGTCTTAGGGGATGAATGCATGAATGCAAGGAATAAAAGTCTCTTCCTTTCTATATCATGTGGGAGATATGTAAATGTAGGAACACATGCATATTTGAATCCGAATCACTATATATCTTTGGTACATGAATGAAAATCTATGCATTTTTTAAGGAAATCGGGCCTTTGGTTAATAACAAAAGATCGAGATATATCCATCAGGTGAATAAATGACGTAATTAGCCAATGGGGTTTTTTGATGGGGCTATGGACTATAGTTCATGTTGATGTGGTGCTTGTATTGTCATTAGACCAGGTGCATATTTCCATTTCAGTTGGTTTAGAGGGGCTGGTTCCAATTATAGGGTTGAAATTATTGCTTTATGGGGTGTGTTATTTTGTGCTCGATGGTTATATATTGAAAAAATGGATATTTTTGGCAATTCAAAAGTGACGATTGATTGGGTATTGGAGAAGTCCACATTTTCACGTCCTTCACTTTCTTATTGGATGAGGAGAAGTAGGACAATGCTGGTACTCTTCAATGAGATTCACTTTGGTCATATTTACAGGGAGCTGAATATCCTTGACATATGATCTATCAAAGGTTGGTCATCAATATAATATTGGGGAGATAAACTATGCATTCTACAACAATGATCATTTTCAGGAAGTTGAAATTATTCCGTTCACTTAGTTATTTACTTTTTTCTGTTGTATATGAGGCATTTTATTATTTTTTGCTTATGGATATTGTATAATTAGAATGATGATGTGGTATGGCATATATTTTGACATGAAGGGAAGGTTTCTTGATTAGTATGATAGGGGAACAATCGTAATATTATAGTTTTGTTATTATGCTACATATAATGGTAAAATTTTGAATATGTAAACAATCTTTTATTTTAATGTAAAGATTGTTGCTTTTTTTCTTATTGAAAAATAAAATAAAATATTTTTTATGACAACTTATTCTTGAACACTATTTTTGGGTACAATTTGAATAGTGACTTAAAAAAAAGTATACAAAGCTTCTCTTTCTTTGGAATAATTGAAATTGACAAATTTCTTGGAATACCAATCAAATTTAAAGCTTGTTTATAAAATTTATTCTTGATTTTTTTTTTTTTTAAATATGGTTTCTATAGGAAGGTACTTTTTGTAAGTTAGCTACTCATTTATTATTATAAAAAATACAATCATGTTAGGTTGTAGGCATTCCTAGAAGGTGATTATATCTCAACTATCTAAAAACATGCATATTTTTTGGTGTCACCTCCCATTACAACATTAGATATTTGTTTTAGATTGCAAATTGGAAATAAGAAAGGTGGACATGAGCACATACTCCTAAGGGTCGATTTTAAATCATTGACACAAACTTGATATAAACCTGAACACAAAGACTTATAAGAGCTTGATTTCATTCTTTAGAATCCATGTCCACATCTATTGGCATTGATGGATTGGTGGTTATCTTCTAGGATTGAGCCTCATTCTTTGAATTTGTTGCATCTAGTTTCTTGAAAAACCAATAGTAGGAATCCAAGCCCCTAAATCCTCATTAATCCCAACAGATGGTGTGTATATGAAGTTCACCCTTCCCTTGTTTTCCATGGCCTCCACCTTCCTTTTTATGTTGTCAAACAAACGACACCTATACTAAGGAAACCATTGTCAAAACCATTTATTTTTGTCCTTATAAAGGACCTATCCTCATTGGTGTTTGGTCCTTGAACCTAAGAGGGTTGCCTCATCGCATAAAAGAGAACCCTAAAACATTGGACATAACTTCACCTCTAGTGCTTGTAGGAATTCCCTATGGTTTTCTTTCCATCTCTAGAACCCACTCATCTAGCCAAATTACCTTGCTTTGACTACTATAAACTATTATCTCCATTTGATTATTTAATGTTGTGTATAACAAGACTTCAATACATATCCCCCATATAATTACCCAATTTAATGAAAATTGTGGTGTGCTCTTGCTCATTTGCTACATTAATAGCTTGGTTGTCATGTTGGAGTAGTTTGCTACCATTAGAAAGTGCCATAATTCCCGATACCCTCATCCCCTCTTGCTTTTTCCCATTCATATGACGAATCCTATATGCCTATCAATTGTTAGATGACACTCCATGCATCCCTAAAGCCCTACTTAGAAATTTATATGGTAAGAATTACAAATTTACAAATGATGCATAAATGGGATAATATGTGGGTGTGGGCATTAATATTCACATATAGTTAGTGTAAAATGCAATGATACATTTTTCCATTGGCCCTATAATAAGACATGCTTTAACAATTCACCTATGTTTAATGAAACCATTTACATTTGTATATTTGTAAGAGTCTCACATTAGTATAATAAAAGCCATGTTATATGCCACACACACCTTCTAGATATTTTATCCTATAGTGAGAAAACACATTATATAATAACACATGCAACATGTGAGTGCCATGAAAAGATATGTGTAATTCTTCGAGGGTAAGTTAAATAAGTTTCAAGAGATTTTATTCCACAACTTTCAAAATCAATCTAGAGGATGATTCTCATACAATTGATACAATAACTAGTTTCCAATGAAAACCTTGAATGTTTAGATAATTATATGTAGGGATAATGTGTTAGAAAATCAGAAAGGAAGGAATATTTTCTTATGTTGATAATTACTTGTGTTATTATTTTATTCTTATTATCTTCTTTATGTTCTTCTTTTATCTTCTTTTCATCATGCAATAATTAAATTAAAAACATGAAGATCAATGACACAAGATGTAGGCACACAACTAGGGATAAAACCCTTCTATAGGGGAAAAACCAGTCAAACTATTCCACTAGTAAATAAAATTGAAATAGACCAAGACCTTAGACCCAAAAAGACCTTCCTCCTCCACCAATTCAACCTTCCAATATGATTCAAAAAAATTCAATAGTTTCTTCTTTTCCAACAACTACAACCCAACAACAATCCAAAATTTCGACCCACAACAACTTCGTAATTTCAGCGCCCAACAACAACAAAAATTTTGGCCCTATCAACTTTAGAACTTTGGCCCAGCTGCAATCTAGAAAAATTTTCATGCGTGAGAGATAGTTTTCCCAAGAACTCAATTTTTAGAATTCGAACACTTCAATCCTTCTCTAACAACTTCACTATATTTTTCTGCTTCTCCTTCTAGTAGATCGAACTTGATGAGAGAGTGTGTTCCAAATGATTCGAATTGCTTCCTTTATATAGTGTTTATGTGCAGTCAAATTGCTTCCTTTATATAGTGTTTGTGTGCAGTCAAATTCCCTTGATGAGGCCGATTTGTCTTCCTTGAGTTAGACTTGGTGGAGGAGGCCCAAATGACCTATTTTATATAAAATTAAATTTCTTTCTTGATTGATAAAGCCCAAGAAGGGGCTACTACATTATGAGATGGACAAGGACACTTGAAATAAACCCTAGAATCCTACAATGGAGGCTTTGAACTAAGAACCATCGACCCAAGCATGAAACCCTTGCTTTAATAAGTTAATTTCTTTTATAATACAATTTCTTTTTCTTTCTTTTGACAAATACATTACATCATGACTCAAATACAATTATGAAGACCGACACTAGCTACATTATTTAACACTCCCTCTTAACTAGGGAGGTATTCATAATTACATATATACAAAGGTACATGGGATATATCAAATGATATACTCTATGAAGAGTCACAACACACACAATGATACAAATTATATACTTGACCAAGGTACTCTAATCCGGTGGGACTAAGGTGGACTTGAGCTTTAACCACTATAGGCACCATCAGGATTTAAGCTCTACCACCAACCTAGGGATCTAGGTGTGTATCCAAGGCCAGAGATCCATGACCAACTCCACCCTCCCTACTTTGGGATCTAGACATCAACATATAAGCTGACTAGATGTTCTCCCAGGCATTTTGTATTACACAATATGCCCTTTAAATGAAATAAGATATATATTGATCACTCCAAGCATGCTTCAAACGTTCAACATTTTTATGGAGAGATCCTGCATAATCATAACCCCTATACGTAATAAACCTTTAAAGAAATATTCAAGTAAATATAAACATTTGGGGTCCTAAACCATTCTGATTGTACTTATATCATCATCAAGTTATGCAAATACAACTTGTCAGAAGATTTCTTCTTCTTTCATTTATTCAATAGCACCAAATACAACCTCTGTACTTCAAAAGTATTTTGTTTACAAATCCAATTGTAGTACTTTCATTCATTCATTGATATTCACTATGATTGTCAAAAAATTACCTCCCTCTCAACTGGGGAGATATACCTTTTCTTATATCCAAGCTCCCTCTCAACATAGGGAGATCAACACCTTCAAAAATTCGGAGAAAATTCATTCTTTCAAGGCTTCATTTATTTCTTATGATATCAAGGTCATCTTGATAATCATCATTCTTATATTTTCCTTCATCGTGCTCATCATTATCATATTCAACTTATGAATATCTTGAAGATTATGTACCTGCAAATCTTCAACAACAAGTACAACCAAATACATATATACAAAAGAATGAAGGAAACTATAATATGTTTATCATGTCATTACAATGGAAGCATCAAAATATTCAAACTTTAGAAATCAAATGCTTAAATCTAGTTAGGTTCATAATCAGCAAGAGACACATATTTTTATATACTAGATTTCAACTTCTTTCTAGGGTTTTGTCATAAACCATAGACTCCATCTTCGAGACATGAAGCCTTAGATATCAATAATTTAATTAAAATAAAATCATAGTACAATATATCTAATGTTTAAACAATAATATTTTAGAATTACATCCCATAATCTACTAGGGTTTGTTGCTAACCCTATATTTTATCATCAAAACTAAATCATATTGAAAACAATATCATCATATCCTAGAATATTAATTTCTACTAGGGTTTTGTTGCAAACCCTAAATTTCACAAACTAAAACATGAGATTCAACAATTAAGTTATCATAATTTCATATACATATCTAAGATTCATTTCACATAAATATCTACTAGGTAAACCCAAGACTCAAACATTAATACATCAAAATTAAATATACAATAATTTTGACCATGATAGGTTTTTGATCAAATAGATGAACATATACTTAGGGATTCATTTCTAGGATCTTACTATTGCAGGGTTTTTGGTCATAAACCCTAAGTTACCAAACCCTAAAGATCTAGGGTTTCTTTCTATGACCAAGACATTAACTTTAAACCCTAAAGGACTAGGGTTTTACCATAACAATACCAAAACCTTAAAATTCAAGAGAATAGGATTTATATACTTTATCAATAGACCCTAAGAAGACTAGGGTTTCATAATCAACATTTTCATACCCTTAGCTACAAGATTCTAGGTTTTTGTAGTGAACCGTAAAGGTTAGGGTTTCATAAGAATGATCAAAATGATAATATAATGAGGGTAGATTTAATCTAATGATTAATCACCCTAACAAGAATATTTAAGATTCAAAATCCTAGACATATTGATGTCAATAATGTAAAGAAAATTTCAAAAGAGAATGAACATACCTTTTCTATGAAGAGAACCTTTTACCAAAACTTAAGACATACCTTGAGTTGTTATTTTAACAAGCCTTGCAGGACATCAATTCTTGAAGGGATTTATTTGAAACAAAAATTCTTCCATGTTTCAAGTCTTTCCTTTGAAGTCTCCTCCATAACCTTTGTGTATTATGCAAGCTTTCCTAACCAAGGAAAAAATATGAAGAAAAGGTTATTAGCATATAATGGAAAAAAAATCTAGATGTGAGGAGGAAACCAAACATGAGAAGATGGAACAAAGAACAAAAATACTTATCTTTTGGTAAAGTGGTGGAAGCTCCCTCTTAATTCAATGTTTCTGAGGGACACGTGTAACAACTTATCAAAATAATTCAAAAATTTTCCAACATAACATGTTAGACCTACAAACTCTAGAAATCAAAACATAAAGGAAAACAATACAAAAATTTAAAATAGAAGGATATGTGAGGAATAATATTCCCTAAGAGTCTTTGGAAAATACATCTTTGATTTCATATTCTTCAACCTTGCTTATCTTAGGTGGAGCTTCATCAAAAACATTCACATGTTCTATTTATCTCTTCTTATTCCTTGGATCTTCAGGATAATGACTTTTATAATGACCCACTTTATGACAGTTGTAACATTCAACCTTAGATAGGTCAACTTTCTTCTTTGGTCCTTTGAACTTCTTGAAGGTTCCCTTCTTATTGTGATGAGAAAAATAGGCATTAGAGGTGGTGTATTATTCATACTCCTTATTGATGTTTACTAATGATATTCAGGCTTCTTCTTGATAGCATCCATTCCACATTTGTTTGAATGTTGGAGTATCCTTCCAACTGCTAATTCCTGATGTAAAATCACTCCAATATTTTGGTAGAACTAGAAGAGCATTAATTACTAGTTATTTTTTTGGTAAAACCTCATTTATTTCTTTGATTTCATCTCTTATTTTAGATATCCATACAAAATATGATGACACAATATTGTCTCTTGTCATCCTTATTGTCCTTCATTCTTGAGGCTAGCTATCTGACCAATGTTCATGATGGTGAATAACTTGGAGGGGGATTGATACAATGCTTTTGGAAATTATATATTAGATATGTAAGAGATGAGATTTTCCTTCACTCCATCTACAATTAAGTTCATGGCCAATATGTTAGTATCCTTGTATTATTATTTTCCTACGTCATCTGTTGGTTCCTTAACTTTTCCTTGAAAAAAATCCAACACTTTATGTCTTGCAAGAATAAGATCCATTCTCTTATTCCATGCCTTGTAGTTGGTGGTTCCTTCTAACTTGTTTTCTAAATTCATTGAGTTTGTCATATTGTTATCTTATACTCCTTATGACCTTCCTTGAAACCATTTTCTTATGTTGATAATTAATTGTGTTATTATTGTATTCTTATCATCTTCTTTATGTTATACTTTTATCTTCTTTTAATCAAGCAATCATTAAATAAAAAACATGAGGATCAATGATACCAGATGCAGGCACTCAGCCAGGGCTAAATCCCCTTTATAGGGCATCTCCCAGTAAAAATATTCCACTAGTAAATCAAATTGAGATAGACCAAGACCTTAAACCCAAAAGACCTTCCTCCTCCACCAAGTCAATCTTCCAAGATGATTAAAAACAAATCAGTAGTTTCTTCTTATCCAACAAATACAACCCAACAACAATCCAGAATTTTAAGCCCCAAAAAATTTAGAATTTCGCCCCCCAGCAACAACCAAAATTTTGACCCCAACAACTTCAAAATTTTAGCCCAGTTGCAATCTAGAAAATTTTGCATGTGTGAGAGATAGATTGCCCAAGAACTCAATTTTTGGTCTTCCAGCTCTTTAATCCTTCTCTAGCAACTTCACTATATTTTTCTACTTCTCCTTCTAGTATATCGAACTTGATGAGAGTGTGTGTTCTAAATGGGTCAAATTGATGCTTTATATAGTGTTTGTGTGAGGTAGAATCCCCTTGACGAGGCCGACTTGTTTTTCTTGAGTCTGACTTGGTGGAGGAGGCCCAAATGACCTATTTTATATACAAATAATTTTATTTCTTGATCGATAAATACCAAGAAGAGTTATTACATTATGATATGGACAAGGACACTTGACATAAACCCTAGAAGCCTACAATGAAGGCTTTGACCTAAAGTCAATTTCTTTTATAATAATTTTTTCTTTTCTTTCTTTTTATAGATACATTACATTGTGACTCAATTACAATTATGAAGATGGATACTAGTTACATTCTTCAACATAATTTAAGGTAGGAGGATTACAATATCCCTTTTATGGGTGTGCCTTTGCACTTCAAAGGGAATTTAATAATCTGAGATGATCCATTTTCCCCTAAAGTCAAGAGTCACAAATGGGTAACACAATAGCACATGAGGCTAACCATTGAGGTTCAATTCTTGCATAGGCACAAATAATAGATTCAACCCAAGTACAAGTTCCTGAAAATTTTAAGGAAGAGTAGCCCTATGGACAACTTACCCAAACATTCTGTGTGGACATCTCTGTTGTCATGACTAAACAAAGTTAATTTATTGGAACGAGAGAAACAAGTGTGTATAACATGACTAAAAAAAGTTTATTAAAGAATAGAGATGGTTTGTGATCTTTTAGATGATTATAGTGTGAGGCTCCATCCTTGGGTCCTATAACAAAACTAAATTTCTCTAATTTTAAATACAATCAAATAGGAAATAAATTATTTCTAACTAAACATTTAAACGATGATAATTTACCATTAAATTTTATTTCCCACATTTAAATAGTAAGCATTTCATTTCAATCACTTACATGAATAATCTATAAATAGAGGAATACCTGTTCCGATAGCCTAGTTGAGATTTCCCCGAGCTCCTGATCTTGTTGGGATGCTCCTCTTGATTACCAAGTGGATTTACCTCCTAGCCAACTATGAAGTATTTTGTAGCCTAGGAAACCTCCACAGGTTCCCTAGCCCTTCGAGCTCAAGTCCAACCAGATGTAGTATGTCCAAGATAAACAATACTCTCCTTCTCTCCCTTCTCTTTTCTCCACCTTCCTATCAAAACAAATCCTCCAAAACCACAACCAAACCAAAACCAAAAGCAAGACCAAGGATCCCCTCTCCTCCCCTCATCCTTCCCTTTTTATGCCCCCTTCTCTTCTCCACCTCAACCACCTATCATTAATGTTATAGCTACCCCCTCATCCTTACATTTGACTTATCTTCTCCCAAGTAAATCTGAGAGGACATTTTGGGGATGAAATATGAATATATAATTTGGTAATTAATTAGAGAGGACCATGTCTTCTCCCAAGTAAATTTGAGTGGACATTTTGGGATGAGATATGAATATATAATTTGGTAATTAATTGGAGAGGACCATGTCTTCTCCCAAGTAAATTTGAGAGGACATTTTGGGGATGAGATATGAATATTTAAATTGGAATAAATGGACAAAGACCATATCCTATCAAAATTTAAATTTGAGGAGGTAAGTTGGGAATTGAATAATAACAAAATTTATATCAGTAATAAATTTACAATTTCACCAATGTAGGTATGTACCAATATTTCTTGATATTTATAAGCCAATATTTTAAGGTAATTTAAACACTAGTAAAATTTGCATGATAAGATTAAGTAAGCCATTACATACACTCCAGAAAACTCTCAAAGTTAGAGTCTAAAAGATACAAGGAGTTTGAAGCAGTTTGGTAATAAACTTTATCTTGATTCCCTCTGTTTGTTCTTTAGTTCGGGGAACAATCCCAATGCCTTCTCCTTCAGGTCTCGGGACCTCCAGATCTTCCCTTGGTAGCTTTGGAGTCACTGTAGGCCTTTGTGGGGTAGTGTCTCCGACACTCTTTTCTTGTGACTACCCCGCTTCTCGACCGTATTCTTTCATATGCTCAAAAGTTGTTTCTAGCCCTTATTGGTTAGTCTCAACAGCAAAATTCTCCTCTAATGGCCCCGTGCAAATAGTTTCGGTCATAATTTCCTCACTTTGTCCTTCGATAGGCACTATTTCTTGTGTAGAAGTGCCGACCACCAATCCCTCATTTTGTGCAATTTTTTCACCAGTCGACACTATTTCCTACGTAACAGTGTCAACAATGGTGCCTTTAACTACCCCGACAAATTTTAATATTGAGGGAGAGGCTTTTTATTTCACCAGGTGTCTAGGGGAATGAAACTCCCTTTCCCCTCTTGGAAAAGACGCAAGAAGCGGAGAACTAAAAATGTTTTCTTCAATGTCCATTCTCTTAGTGCCTTCTAGCTCAAGCCCTCCTTCTCCTTCCCCTTTGTTCATTGGCTGCTATGTGCTCCCTTTTTCTTTTTCTACCCGTGCTTTTTCCAATTTGTCCTCCTGCTCAATAGTCGACACTGATTCTTGTAGAGTAGTGTTGACTATGTTCCATGTTTCTTCTAAGGGTTCCTTATTCACTCAAGAAGGTGATGCTAGTTTTTGTGTATCAACACCACCTACAACTTCATCCAAAGGTTCCTCATTTTCTTGGACAAGTGATGTTGGTTCTTGTGTATCAGCACCACCTACAATTTCATCCAAGGGCAGCAATTCGCTCCTCAAATTGGCAGTCGAAGTTGTTTCCTGCGAACAACATCGACTGCATTCTCGTGTGTCTCCATTGCTTCTAATCCCATTGGGCTAGCAGGCGACGCTAGTTCTTGTGGAGTAGCGTCATCTACCGCCTTTTCTTCTGCCATTAATTCTTCATCGTCCTCCCTTGTAGGCATCATAGCTGCAAGTTCTTCCTCTGCTAGTTTGGTGAATTGTGGTCAAGCTACAGAGGTTTGTGTTGAAAATATCAAAAAGAAATGCTAAGAATAGCATTCAGAATCTTCCAATTTTAATTTGTCCTTGAATTGAAATTGAGAATTAAAATTTGAATTTAGTCTCACCAACTACTTGAAAAATAACTAATTGATTCATCTTGAATTAATTAGTTGGAGAAATTCAAACATGAAGTCTTTGTGAAGTCATGCAACAATTATCCCTTTGATTGAGGAGATTATCCCTTAATTAAGGAGATAAGGATGAGTTGTATTTGAGTTGTAATTAGTTATCTCAGTTAACTGAGTAAGTTCAGTTAAATTAGTTCCAAATTGTTTGAGGAACTAATTGTGAGTTCAGTCAGTTAATGCATGCATGCATGAAACTAGTGTGCTCCAGATAACTAAATATTCTCTCATGAATAACTCATGCATGTCAGTTCAGAAAAAGATCCAATTGATATTAAAGATAGGGACAATGTACTATCAGTTGGAGGATTTTCTTATAAAGGAAACTCATCCATGTAGAAGGAATAAGGTTCCTTGAGGATTGCGCAGTTCTGACAGTGTGTTAGAGCAGGGTGTGAGATCAGTGTTACACTTGGTAATAGTAGGATCACCTAGAGAAACTGTGCAAGGAAATAGGAGGCTTGGGGGGCAAAGGAGAAGGTTTGTGAGAAGCCTTGTTAACCTGTGAGAATCCAAGAGGATTGTACGGAGAGATGGCTAGTTGTGAGAGCTAAAGCTTTATGTAATCTTGATGTATTTCCACCTTGTATGATAATATAGATAGCAGGGTTTTTAGCTGAGGCTTTCCCCTGAGTATTCTTCAGTGTTTCATGTGTATTGATTCTTCTTCTCTGTTATATGTGTTCTGTTTGATCTTGCTCAAATCGATTAAGCTTCCACAATTTTGATTATAGAAGTAGATTAAGTATTTTGCTTTAGTATATTGCATTATCAGGTTAATCTACAGTGAGAATTTCTACATGGTATCAGAGCAAAGGAGATCGAAGTAGTAAACAGTATACTGAAGAAGGAAAAAATTCGAAGTTTGAAGTTCTTGGTTGGAGAAGTAAAATCGAATTCTTATCATACCTCTAAGTTCACCAATGGCGTTCTATGGCTTGAGACTCGAGTATGCACTGGATGGAAACTCAAATTACATAGCATGGAAGGATTGCATGGAAGTGGTATTAGAAGACAATGGTTTGAAGCATTTCATTGATCAAGAAATCCCCAAGCCAAGCTGCAACTAATGCACAAGAATTGGCTGAATGGAAGAAGTGTGTGGTGAGGGTGAGATGAATCATCCTTGAGGGAGTTCAAGACCATATTGTCTCGAGTCTCCATGGGAAGGATACTCCATATTCAATGTTGAAGACATTGAAGGACCTCTACCAGAACAATAATGACTAGAGGAAATTCATGCTCAAGGATAAGCTTTGGAAAATCAAGATGGAGAACGGCGATACTATTTCTACATATCTAAACAAGCTCACCACCTGCAGAGATGAGCTTGGAAGTGTGGGAATAACTACTGTTGATGATGATATGGTGAGTCTCGGTCTCCTTGGCCTTCCTAAGAGCTATCATAGCTACCAGGACTCTGTGAATAGAAGGGAGAAACTACCAGATAGGGAATAATTATGGTCGGATCTCATGCAGGAGGAGATCAGGAGGAGCACATGAGATGGTTCTTCATCCAAGGATGATGAAGAAAATCTGGCCTTAGCAGGTAAGGCAAGGAAAGGGGAGGAGAATGATTCTCATTACAAATCGAATTATTCTCATGGGGGGAAGAATATTGACAAATCTAAAGTGAGATGCTTTAATTGTCATGAGGTGGGTCATTATGCAACTAATCGCCCATCGAAGAAGTCCAAGAAGGTATCCTTGGAAGGATCAGAAGATGAGGCATTGGCCTCTCAGTTTGAGATGGAATTTACCCTCATCTCATGCATAGTTTCATCGACGATGGGTTGTCGTTGGTTTCTTGACAGTGAAGCCTCATTCCACATGACCGACGATAAAAGTTTATTCAGTACCTTGGAGGAGAAGGACCTCAAGATACTCATAGAAATTGGTGAAAACAAAAGGTTTAATGTTTCAGGAGTGGGCAAAATTTCTTTTTAAAGGGAGCATGGAGTTCTCATCACCTTGAGAAATGTGAAGTATGTTCCTGGACTGAAGAAGACTTGGTATCGATCGTGATGTTGGAGGATAAAGGCTACAATGTTGTCTTCAGTAAGGGAAAGGTTTTCCTTAGACACATCACCACGGGACAAGTGAAGCAGATCAGTTCACGAGTCAAGAAACTATATGCTCTTGAGGTTCAAGATGCATGCAAAGCCTTGAGGAGCAAGGCAAAGGTTAGAGACTTGGTGGTTGGGAGGGAGAGTAAATTACCTCTCAACATGTAGTGCTAGAAGAAGTCTCAGACAGTTATGGAGGAGCCACAATTGGAGATGCTAAGAGGAGACTGAGTGGATGCATCCACTCATGCAGATACCTCCAGTAGGGGGAAATTTCGAGCCAAGTGGGTAGAGGGATCACATGCAGCCATACCTCCAGGTGTGAGGTGGGGCGATGTGAAGTGATAGTCCCAAGAAGGTTGAAATTAGGCAGGGTCCATTGAGAGGTTTTATCTCATGGATCATAACTTACTACGGGAGCCCAAAGTACATAGTAGCAGGAGGAATTAGTGGGATTGATGCAGTTAGAGATCAAAGTGACAAAGGCTAGAGTAGTCAGATACTGAAGAGCGCAGAGAAGGACTGACAACAGTGCAGAAAGGAAGAGTCAACAAAAGTACAGAGTTTTCAATCGATAGAGGGAATATCAGTCAGAGACTTTGATGATAGATGCATCATATTGATTTAGGTTGGATGTTTTTTTGTCTCGAAGTTGCTGGAGCGACAACACTTGAGAGAAGTGTTGCATGCAAAACATTCCAAAGGTTCAGGATCAAGATCGAGTTGAATTCCTTTCTTGTTGCGAGGGATTTTTGAAAATAGCAACAAGAAATGCTACAAATAGCATTCAGAATATTCCAATTTTCATTTGTCCTTGAATTAAAATTAGAATTTAGTCTCACCAGCTTCTTGAAAAATAATTAATTAATTCATCTTGAGTTAATTAGTTGGAGAAATTCAAGCATGAAGTCTTTGTGAAGTCATGCAACAATTATCTCTTTGATTGAGGAGATTATCCCTTAATTAAGTTGATAAGGATGAGTTGTATTTGAGTTGTAATTAGTTAGCTTAGTTAACTGAGTTAATTCCGGTTAAATTAGTTCCAAACAGTTTTAGGAACTAATTGTGAGTTTAGTCAATTAATGCATGCATGCATGAAACTAGTGTGTTCCAGATAACTGAAGATTCTCTCATAAATAAATCATGCATGTCAGTTCAAACACAGACCCAGTTGAGATTAAAGATAGGGAAAATGTACTATCATTTGGAGGAATTTTCCTATAAAGGAAACTCATCAATGCAAAAGGAATAAGGTTCCTTGAGGATTGTGTAGTTATGACAGTGTGTTAGAGTAGGGTGTGAGATCAGTGTTACACTTGGTAACAGTAGGATCACCCAGAGAAACCGCACAAGGAAATAGGAGGCTTGGAGGGCAGAGGAGAAGGTTTGTGAGGAGCCTTGTTAGCCCGTGAGCATCTAGGAGGATTGTACTGAGAGCTGGCTAGTTGTGAGAGCTAAAGCTTTATGTAATCTTGATGTATTTCCACCTTGTATGATAATATAGATAGCGGGGTTTTTAGCTGAGGCTTTCCCCTGAGTATACTTATGTGTTTCATGTGTATTGATTCTTCTTCTCTGTTATATGTGTTGTTTTTGATCTTGCTCAAATCAATTAAGATTCCCCAAGTTTTATTGTAGAAGTAGATTAAGTATTTTGCTTTAGTATATTTCATTATCAGGTTAATCTATAGTGAGAATTTCTACAGTTTGAGACAGAAAATGCACCACCAATATTAGTCTGACCAACCCATGATTTGTAAGGACTGCTAATTCTTTTTGAGTTGACGAGAAAACAACACCATTAGTTGAATATTATTCCATAGAAAATATGGCATGTCTAAAGAATGAACATGTGCATGCCAAAACTGAAGGCATACAAGAAGCTTGAAATGATACTTAAACAGGGTAGAAAACCAACCTTTTGTTGAAGCCCCAAAAATCTGGTCGACAACAAGGGGGATACCCACCCGGTCCGGACCTTGGTTAGCAGCACCTTATCAGTTTGGTATAGCGGGTCCGACTGGGGATAACGGGACCAGTTTCTCGATCTGGGGTGTGTGTGTGTGTAGAGTTGAATAATGCTGATCTAAGAGTACTTTAAAGATAATCTAATTCAAATTCTTTAAAATAACTCTATGCTATCGTAATCTAATGAGAAACAACACATCAAATCTATGCTAACCTGGGATGTATATCTTCTATTATGCGATCTAAAGATATTTCAAACAATAACTGGTAATAAAGATCATTCAGCTATCATAAGAATAGAAATCATTCAAGATAAACCACTTTGAATAAGAAGTTAGGAAAAAAAGTTGTGAACAACATATCGCATAATAAGCTATTCATATGTCAGACATAAACAATATGACTCCACCGTACAGAAGTGCCAAATGGTAACCCATACATTCATGCAATAAAATATAAACAACTAAAAACTATAAATCACTTAAAGAATATAAGCAGAAATTGCCAAGAGATAAAAGTACCATTTATGACTAATTCTACCCATAAGCTTCAAGCAAAAACGATATATCTCTACTTGTTCTAACATCTACCAAGAGTATAAAAGTGCAACATCAGTAGCAGATATCAAAATGTAAATAAAAATAAATCTCGATCCATCCATTCATCAAAACCTCCTCTGAGGGTGCAGAAGTGCATGTTGCGAGGATAAGTTTTTGAAAAATCTCTGGACCCTTCTCTAAATGCATGAGAAGGGTTAAAATACTACTTCCTAATTGTAATAATAGTGTTTTTACAAAATTTTAGGATACGGTTCTCAAATGACCGTCCTTTTTCTAATCTAAATAAAAAGAAACAACAAACTTCTAAAAATAAGCTACTTCTGAATTTGGTCCTTAAAACTGCAGTGTTCATCATGGACTTGAGAAGAGTCGGATTGGCGACTTCTGCGCTGACGGGCTACGAAAAAAAAATCTATGAGAGCTGGCACTACTTTCTCGGCTGAGTTTATGATGCATTTCACAGTCATCCATTGACTGTGTGGCTTGACTAAGTATGCCCAGTAACACTCCCAATTCAACCTGTTCACTGCCTGGATCGCTTTTCCCTTTTCCTGCACCTTTTGCTTCCATTCTGCCTCCAGTCGTGACTTATTTGGTAGGTACCCCGGGGTGGTTTCTGTGATTAAGTTGGCTCTGTGTAAATTCTCATTTACACAGTCGATAAGAACGCTTGCTTGCGTTCCTGCTGTCTCCGCTGCCTGTTCTACCTGCCTGATTTGATCGTCCCATTTGTTAAAGAGCAATTCCTTATGACTCTCGTTTATTTTGGGTGCATTTGCTCTTTTCCCTTCCTCTCCATCCTGCCAAGCTAAATATTCCGTCACTCGTCTGTCAATTTGGTCATAGTCACTTCGCAAGTCCGCCACTTGATTGGTGAGTTTATCGCTCAGCTCGCAATAGTGACTCCACTGCGATATCTTACGTCCCAACTCTTCCTTTTGCTGCAGAAGTTGCTCATTTAAGCCAGTAGATTCTGAAACAAATTCGGCAAGCTTAGGCTCGTCCTTATGTATTTCTTGTAAAGCTTGCAACTACTTTCCTTTTTCGTCTAGGCTTCTTTGATAGCTTATCTGCATCTGCTGAAAGTCTTCTTGTAACTTCTCGAGTTGTTTGGATGCTTCAATACTAGCATTGGCTTGTTGTAGCTGTTGTTGTAGTATCTGTATTTGGTTTTCTTATTCCCTCAACAGTTGCTGAACTTCCGATGCCTTGTTGATAGTCGCAAAAGCGTATGCTCCTGCGATCTGAGACAACTTCGTGAGATTTTCTGTCGGGTTGTTGCTGGGGTCTTTCCATAAGACGTCTAAATGTTCAACATCCTATGGTAGCGTATTCTCTTGCTTTCTCTTCTTTCTTTGTCTCCTCACAACTGCTTTATGCTGGGGACTATAGAATACATCTAGTGGGGGAATTTCCTCTACACTAAGTAGAAGCTCAGAAGGTGGAGCGATATGATTGTGCTCCGTTTCTGTGACACTGCTGACTATGGTCAAAACCATTTCTTGTGTTACCTGTGTATTTTTCACAGGTGTTCTTGGGGCTTGCCCTTCGAGGCTGATTAGCTCGTTGAAGTTTTCCCATTCTTTTTCTAGCTCTATTGTGACGAGTGGCGCTTTAATGACGGGAGGAGGGACATCTCTTAGCGGGGAGGTGATAACTTGTTGTTGCGACATTGCACTTGACTGAGCTGTATCTTTAGTTGTTTCTTCGCTTTTTCCTTGGTCTCTTCCAGACTTTTTAGAACGTTCAGGCGTTCTTTGGGCAGCGTCATATTTGGATTTGGAAGTAATAGAATTTCGACTGAGGCTGACGCTGGGAGTCGGTTCTCTGGCGGGCAGTCGCAGCTTCTCTAGAGGAACACTGGCTAACCTTCTTTCTTTGTATAACATGAATCTTTGGAGGTCATCTGGAGACAACCTCGACCGAGCTTCTCGCAAAACTTCCTGGAGTGAGCTTTTACCTTGAAACAAATCATCAAACAAATCTTTCTTTGCGACGAATACTTTTATTTTTACACTTGTAGTGAAATCATGGGTAACATTATTTAGGTCAAAAGACCGAGCTGGGAATTTAAATAACTGTAGGGACGTCACATTCTCCACTTCGGCGAAAGCGTATCCTACATCGAACAATGAGAAGGCCCCACACGCTACAGGAAACTGAGGCCATATGGCCTTTTTCTTGTCTTTTAGTCCTTTGGTTAGGCCGCCTTCTGAGCAGGTTTGATAGGCAATTTCCCTAGCAAAAAGTTTTTCGGGGACATATAGAGGTAGGACATGTGGAGGTACAGTGCTCCCAAACACTCTAATATAAGTGAACAATTCTTCCCCGAACCATCTTGCGATGGGGATGATGTCTATTTGCGCTACGGGTGAGCACCTCGGGGGTTCTTCATCATACATCATCCTATATAGGGGTAAGATAAGCCCGTGGCAAATCTGATAGAAGTGAGGGGCGAACTGGGAATCCCATAATACTTTATAATAAACATGAATAGGTGACGGGTCCTGGGTAGTCCATTTCCAACCCATAGTGGGGAATTTAGATACATAGCAAATAGAATCCATAATATAAGCAGACAGATAAAAAGGAGGATGAACCCCTTGAGACAAGGATCTTTTAGACCGGTAATTCATAACAGCAGTGTATAGATTATCAGAAAATATCTTGGCCCAATCCACGATATCGGCGTTTGTGGCAGCACCTATGAGTGGTAGCCATTCAAACGAAAATTTATTTATGTCTAGCATCCCAAACATCCTACAAAGCATGGCCGCAGCAAAACAATACGGAGAGGTGAGGGAACTAATGCTGTACATACCGTTTTTATCCCTTTTTAGCGGCTCCTCTCTTCTGGTCCATTCTTTTGTGGTCTCTGCCAGGTTTGGGTTCTCTGCTGCAAATTTCTTGACAAATTGTGCATTGTAGGTCGTCTGAGGCTCAGGAGATGATACATAAGCTTTAAGTCTTGTGCGGCGAATGATCCTATGAGCCCATGCCCTGGAGCCTTGAATTGTCTGCCTTGTAACTCTGCATTTTCAAGTATCCATCTGATCTTATCTATATACAACAAAATCTTGGGTCTAGCTGCTATTCAGTGAAGAAATGAACATGCCAGCTCTTCTAAGGATGCCTTGGAAGAGTTTTGTGATCCCGCGGCGCTATCAACCTTCATTACTCTAGGATTTTCCTCCTCCAGCAGCCTATACATGCCTTCCCAGGTCGAAATTCCTGCGTCCCTGTTGCATGTAGTGTCTGTGTACAAGGGCGCCATCTCCTATGCATTTTCCTTCGTCTCGGAGCCTTGGGCTTTATGTTTCTTTCCCATTTGCTCCTGCGTCCGACTTTTGAATCTTCTTATCTCTTAGTTCCTATAGATTACGAGCGGAGTGGAAATGACTGATTGAGAAAGGTGATGGGAGAGTTTTAAATGCACCAGATATACTAAATATGCCACCTTACGTGAAATAATTCTTTAGAAAAGCACGCGTCTTTATTTCATTAAATAACTGACAACTAATCCACTTATTATCATTAAAAGCGCATGATTTGGGGTCAGATTATGGTAAGCGGCTTTTCTTTGAATGGCGTGCCCAAAGGATTCGCGATTAAATGATTCATGATTTGCTTACGTTACATTGAAGATCGTGCCATCGCAAGGTGCGCTTATCGCAAATCGCCATATCGCAGACTGTGCCATCGCGGTGATCGCAATATCGCATGTCGCAATATCGCGGGTCGCAGGAGTTGATGTTTGTTAAGTATTGCCATTTCATTTCTGCGATGTGTGATCTTGTGATCGGTGTTATCGCAGATCAGCAGATTTTGAGGTTTTTTCTTATGAACATTACTTACTGCGATGCGATGTTAGGCTTAACGTGGGGGACCTTGCGCATTAATGCAATTTTTTAAAGACCTTTACCTTATCGTAGACTTAGGTTAAAATTATTCAAAAGACCGTTCTAAGACTACGATGGTAGCTTTATTTTGAAGAAGGAAAATTTGATTTTTCTCAAAATTAAACTAGGGGTCCCCTATTTATTTAGTATTTTGAACAAATACTGAAATGAAAAAAGGGGGGGTTGTTGCTGGCCACAACAATTGGTGATTCACTTGGGAAAACCAGTTATCTCTGACTTTCTTTTGACGTTTCCCAAACTTCTAAAAGTAATAAAAAAAATTTCTCAGAAAACTTAAACTTTATTATAGAAAGATAAGAATATTATACTTCAAACTATCAATGATATTTCGTTTCAACTCCTTTCTATTTACTTGTATCCTTAGCTTGTTCTTGCTTTTACACCAGCCCTTACTTGGTCTTAAATAAAAATTAAAATAAGGTCTTCCCTGTATAGCAGTCCTTTTCAAATGTGCTCCTTTGTCACAGGTAGAGCCTCTGCTGCCAGCAGGCATCCATAGCCTCGACAGGGTTACCTATTAACCAGTAAATGATCATTTATCTTGCTTAAGTGTGTTTACAACCATTAAGAGAAAAACCCATTTTGACACTTTTTCTTTTCTTATTCTCTAAAGAACAATGTCTTGGTTTGGTGGCCAAATTATGACACAGTCACTCACTTGATTTACACTTTTGCTGAACAAGCTGGCTCGTGATGAGACCCCTTGTCTTTTGATTGCGACAATCTTAAGTCGTTGCCCTGTTTTGGTGGACAATTTTGGCAAAGTCAACAAGTTATAATATCTGTGACGATGATAAGTCGGCTCGTGATGAGACCTCTTATTCTTTGAGATATAGTGTTTTCATTGGATTGCTTCCCTGAATGCTGCGATTTCCTTTGGCAGGGAGGAAGTCAATTTTCTTTCCTTAAGAAAGTTCTAGACGACAGTAATAAAGCTTCTTTGGCAATCACTGTTTCTACAGGGACTCCTCATTTTGTCATTGATTCCTTTCATTGTACTGACGTAAAACAATTGCTTCGCTAAGATTGCTTTCTTCAATTTTTTGGAGTTGAAACTAATATCATATCTGGATTAAAGTTCTATTGATAATAAAGATCAAGTTTCAAAGAAAAAGAATTTGTCATTCGTAGAAGCAGAAGTTCAAAAATCTTGATAGAGACAAAGGTGTCTTTTGTAAACGTCAAACGTTGTTGACCAAAAAGCAAACTTTATTTATGGAGAAAAATACTTAACGAAGTGAGAAGCAGACATTCCCTAGGGTTGTGTAGACAATAGGGATAATCTTCTTTTCTTATTTTGATCATTAACTATTCAAAAATAAACCTAACTACCTAACTAAACTATTCCTACTCCTACTCTAATTATATACAAAAATTTTGACTAGGTGAAATGATATTTCCAATGGAGCCACCTTCTCATTTTTATTCCTACACGTATGCAGCTTTCCAACGTTAGTGTTAAGAACATAATTTTCCTTGGAATGTTAACGTTGGATGCGGAATAAGAATGCATAACTCCAGTTGGAATTTTGTCCGAAATTCCTTTCTCGCAAAAACTTCCTTCCAACTGGATATCTATGGGATCATAAAAATAAGGATGAATTTCCGTTATAGCTTGATGATCTCGTAATGGAGGAAGTTCTGTACTTCCTTGACACAGTTTAGTTTTCCAAAATGGTATCTTGTCCTTTGGATGTTATTTGATAAGGTGTTGGACATACCAAAGTAATCTATCGAAAGTCTGAAAATTTAAAACACAATCCGATTTTGTACAAAATGAGTGCAAGTGGGAACGTTACAACACAACTGGGATAAGCTTGTGAAATTTTGTTGTTCACAAGAACTGGCCAGGTCTTGTGAATCAAAAGATAATTTATGATTGTGAACAGGCATGGGGGTTTCTTCATGGTATGAATCATAGATCGAGACATCGTCTCGGTCAGCAAAATCAGGCGAATGATCTATGGCCTCGAAATGAGGATTGAATGATATGTTTTTTGAATTAGAATATCTCTCATTTTTTGAGCTTTGATGAGTTACTTGAGATAAATCGATAACATCGTGGTTGGCAAAGTAACCATCATGACTAATTTTATAAGTTTCCCTAGATTCTTCCTTTTGGTCATATATCTTCGGACAAGGAGATTCAAATGTTCCTTGCTCGGAAACAATCAAGGGATGTTCTATGGCTATCTCTTTATTTTGAAAATCTAATGATGACTTTTTTGAATTATCCTCTGTGTTTTTTGAAACATCTTTACTGTTGAGAGGGGAAAAGTTATCATCATTAAAAACATCAGGGTAAAGAGAGAAGTGTGATTCTGAAGCAACACATTTAAAACTATCATCATGAAAAAATATTCGTTCATCAGATTCAATATAGACATCGGGTTTTAGATCATACCTTCGTGTATTGATACTTCCTGAAAGAGAAATAGTTTGCTGTTCTAACCTTGGCATCTGCATTTGTTGATTTGCAACGATATTATCTGACCTTGTATCAAAGTCATCTCCCGGTTCCAAGGCAGGTTTCCCTCCAGCGTTCTCGCTTTTGTCTTCTTGTGTTGGAGTATGGATAACTCCTAGGCTTTGGGGGCTTTCTTCATTATGAGCGATTTGTATATTCAAATTGGAATTCTCGTTCATATTAGAAAGAAATGAGACAAAACTCGAACTAATTTCTGCTTGATCAGATATAGGAGGTAGGGAATGTTCAACATAATCTAAAGATTCTTCATCTATGAGTTCACTTTCAAGATCGAACTTTAGACAATCAAAATGAAATTGCATATTAAAATACCAAATAGGTTCATCTTCTTTACGAAGATAATCAATTTCATCGTATACCTGGTCATAGTTGTAACAATCAAATTCAAGAATGAAAATCTTGACGAATTGGTCCCAGCTGTGAATTGATGCAGCTGGGAGGTTTCTGCACCATTTTCTAGCTTCCGCCGTGAATGTAAGAGTAAAAATTCTGCATAAAACGCCTTCATCAATTCTTTGAATATCATAACTTGAAACTCTTTGGATAAACTAAAGAGCATGATTAAAAGCAGAAGAGTTATTCTTACCATTGAATTTTACCTGAGACAAGAGTCTTACCACTTCAGGTGGAGTGTTAGAAGAGGTAGGAACATGGATGCAACTCTAAATGGGAAGTTTGTGAGCAGCCATCCAGATTCAAATGTTACGATTGAAAATCATTCCAATAGACACTATGTTCAGGCCCTCCTTCTAGCGCCAAATATGTTGAGGCCCCGAAAATCGGGTCGACAACAAGGGGGATACCCACCCGGTCCGGACCTTGGTTGGCAGCTCCTTATCC